>OMKX01105619.1:0-11987 GCA_900302425.1 Brosme brosme
AACGTTGAAGCTTGTATGGAATCAACTGCTGTTGAAGAAGACTGTGATTCTGCAGAATCATTTGTAACTAGTGTTGTTGTTTTTGGTTCTTCTTTTGTTGAACCAATATTATCTGCAGTGGAAGAAGTTGTAGAACTGCTGAATGAAGTCTTCACTGTACTTGTTGCATCGATTCCTGTTTCAGGTCCTTGTGTTGTCATATCTGCCATTGATGATGTCATAGTCACATCTGTAGATGCAGTAGATTCAGTATTGTCTGTTATCTGAAAAGGTGAGGTTTGTGAGGAATCAAATGCTGTTGAAGAAGACTGTGATTCTGCAGAATCATTAGTAAATAGTGGTGTTGTTTTTGGTTCTTCTTTTGTTGAACCACTATTATCTGCAGTGGAAGAAGTTGTAGAACTGCTGAATGAAGTCTTTCCTGTACTGGTTGCATCAGTTCCTGTTTCAGATTCCTGCGTTGTCCTTGCTGCCAATGATGTTGTCATAGTCACATCTGTAGAATCAGTAGATTCAGTTTTGTCTATTGTCTGATTAGTAGAAGTTTGTGATGACACAGTTGCTGTTGAAGAAGATGATGAATCTGCAGGTTCATTTGTAACTAGTGATGTTGTTTGTGGTTCTGTTGCGGACTCAGTACTATCTAGTGTGGAAGATGTTTGAGAATTGCTAAATGAAGTTTTCCCTGTAATTGTTTCATATATTCCTGTTTCAGATCCTTGCGTTGTCATATCTTCCATTGATGATGTCATAGTCACATCTGTATAGGCAGAAGATTCAGTATTGTCTATTGTCTGAACAGTTGAGGTTTTTGATGAACCATCTGCTGTTGAAGAAGACTGTGATTCTGCAGAATAATCTGTAACTAGTGTTGTTGGTTTTGGTTCTTCTGTTGTTGAACCAATATTATCTGCAGTGGAAGAAGTTAGAGAACTGCTGAATGAAGTCTTCCCTGTAATTTCTTCATATATTCCTGTTTCAGATCCTTGTGTTGTCATATCTACCATTGATGTTGTTATAGTCACATCTGTAGATGCAACAGATTCAGTATTGTCTGTTGTCTGAACAGTTGAAGTTTCTGATGAATCAACTGCTGTTGAAGAAGATTGTGAATCTGCAAAATCATTTGTAAATAGTGTTGTTGTTTGTGGTTCTTCTGTAGCGGAAGCGGTATTATTTGGCATGGAAGACGTTGGAGGACTATTAAATGAAGTTTTCCCTGTAATTGTTTCATATATTCCTGTTTCAGATCCTTGTGTTGTCATATGTGCCATTGATGATGTCATAGTCACATCTGTAGAAGCAGTTGTTTCAGTATTGTCTGTTGTCTGAACAGTGTACATTCCTGATGAATAAACTGCTGTTGAAGATGATGAAGAATCCTCAGATTCCTTTGTAACTAGTGATGTTGTTTGTGGTTCTTCTGTTATAGAACCAATATTATCTGCCGTGAAAGATGTTGGAAAACTGCTAAATGAAGTCTTCCCTGTCACTGTTTCATATATTCCTGTTTCAGATCCTTGTGTTGTTATATCTGCCATTGATGTTGTCATCGTCACATCTGTAGAAGCAATAGATTCAGTTTTGTCTGTTGTCTGAACAGTTGAAATGTGTGCTGAATCAACTGCTGTTAAAGAAGATTGTGATTCTGCAGAATCATTCGTAATTAGTGTTGTTGTTTTTGGTTCTTCTGTTGTGGAACCGGTATTATTTGGCATGGAAGATGTTGGAGAACTGCTGAATGAAGTTTTCCCTGTAATTGTTTCATATATTCCTGTTTCAGATCCTTGTGTTGTCATATCTGCCATTGATGTTGTCATCGTCACATCTGTAGATGCAGTTGTTTCAGTATTGTCTGTTGTTTGAGCAGTTGAAATTTCTGATGAATCAAATGCTGTTGAAGATTGTGAATCTGCAGAATCATTTGTAACTACTGTTGTGGCTTGTGTCTCTTCTGTTATGGAACCGGTATTATTTATTGTGGAAGATGTTTCAGAACTGCCGATTGAAGTCATTCTTGTACTTGTTGCATCAGTTCTTGTTTCAGATTCTGTCTTTGTTATTGTTGTCATCGATGATCTCATAGTCACATCTGTAGAAGATGTAAGCTTGGTATTTTCTGTTGTCCGAACAGAAGAAGTTTGTGATGAATCAGCCGCTGTTGAAGAAGATGGTGATTCTACAGATTCATTCATAACTAATGATGTTGTTTGTGGTTTTTCTGTTTTTGGACCAGTGTTATCTGGGGTTTTTCCGCCTGTCTTGGTTGTTAATATTTTTTGTGAAGTCAGAGATTCTGTTGTTTCATTGGATTCGGTTGCATTCAGAGTAGAACTACTCGGTTGTGTGCTTGTACTTCCTGCAGTATGTTAGAATCAAAAACCGGGGTCAGTTATTATTTCTGAGTCATCATTTCTTGTCTGTTATTACTAAATGTTTAAGGTATTTGCCGAGATTTTTGTAAATTGTGATATTCAGATTCACACGATTTGATTCATTTGAAATGCTAACTCCCTAATTCTAATCCAGCAAACTCCCCATCTGGACGCACAATGATGAATTGTGCATTTAGACGGGGAGTTCGCTGTATTAGAATTTGCTTTCCATTAGCTGCTTCCCTTGACTTGTATGCACTGTTTTCGGTAGTGTGATTATTAGGCTACCTGTGATGCGATTGTATTATCAGTAACTTCTGGCTTGGTAGTCTCATCCTGTCAGCAGCACATCACATGTAGCCTAATGATCACAGTGCCGAAAATACTGCCAAAATATCTGTGTTTGTAGACAAACTAAAATTTTGTTGTGTTGTTGCAGGCACTCATTTTGTTTAAGCGATCATTCAGAACACATTGGACATTTTTGGAAAGTAAATGAAAGTATTCCCCTCACATGACCTGGGACTAGGCTACTGTAACTCTGCAAGTCAATGGAAGAGGCTAATTGAAAGCAAATACTATCCCAGTAAACTCCCCTTCTGGACGCACAATGATGAATTTGAAATGAACTTGTCTGAATTTGGGTAAGACAGGCAAACTCCAGTTTACAAATATCTCGGCCTATCCCTTTAATGGCTATTTAATTATGCTTATCCAATATTAATATTCCATGAACATACATTTTTTTATGTAAACCAATCCAACTATCAATTAAATTCCAAAGACTGCAAGGTCTTTGTACACAAGCTAGTCCCTGCATTTCCTATTTATTATCTGCTTTTTATTTCCCTTCTTGAAACGTATTGCATATTTTACCTTAAATAACTAACATCAATTTCGAAAACACAATAAATTACTTTAGAAAATGAATAATCTTACCTTTTTCTCTGAGAACGGAAAAAAGCGATGCAGAAACTGTAATAATTATCACGGCAACGAGTAGAACAGCGACAGAGAGTCTCTTCCAATGGAAGATCCGAGTGGAAATCCGCTTCTTCATTTTGCAATGTTGACAATCATTAATTCGGCCTTACAAATGAATTTGCAGATAGTTTCAATGTCCATCCATCCTCTTTCCTCGGGTAAAAATTCCAAAACTTACTTAATGATTTTCCTTAGGCTAGTAAAGTTCCAATAGCCTGACCATGTATACCGTTATTCTAAAATTCTCTGTATGTAATGCCGGTCAGGGTGGTAGTTGTATGCTATACTATCACTTGGTGTGAGTTTTGAGGCATCAAGGATCCCGTGTGAGGTTCAGATCAGGGGAGGCTGTAGTCGTAAACACCTTGTACAAAGCGCACCGATGACGGGACCTTGTGATGTGCCAAGGTCGACTCCCACACACCTTATTCATTTGTTGTCCTCCACAGAATGAGGTGAAACCGTTGGGGTTTGGTTGGGAGTGTGTGCGTGCATGTATTCCCCATTTGTTTGTTTTGGGTGTGTATGTCTAATTAATGATAGATAAACAGTAAACCAGTATGTGTGATACCGGTACTTGGGTATGGGAGAGTTGGTTGGATGCTCACCACACTGTTAGATTCACAGTTCAGTGTGAACCAAATCTTAATAAATGAAATCTTTATTACCAGCACTATTTGTACAGCCTGTTATTTGTACTCGATTTAACTCATAAAGACATTGCTGCGTCTATTCCTTCCGCTCCTGTTCTGCCTAAGCAGACAAAGGAGATTGAGAATGATGAGTGTGAGAAACGAGAGGAGTTGAGTATCCCTGGGTTTTATTAAATAGATGCTGGCAAAGGTTGGATTTTTTTGAAAGCAATAAAAGAAACCCTGGGCCGACTGTCGACATACGTAGTTCCAACTGCACCATTACTACAGTGAAAGGAGGGTTGGCTACATAGTGTGCCTGAGGTACCCTCTTGATCTTCTCTCGTGAGTGGCGCCATCAATGGGTGTAACTCTCCAGTATTTGCAGACTCTTCAAGTCAGGCAAGATTGAGAACCCGACATGAGTCAATGTCCTAGCAAATGTCAAGTCGAGCAAGCAGTACAAAAACTGACATTTCCAATGGTCTTGTTGCTTATTTAAATAGTAATTAGTCTATCGGTTTCACTCCTAAACTACATGGAACATGATTAAGCTGTATACATTTTTTTACTGAGAACTTTTACTGAGCCGTAATGCCACCATTGCCATACATATAATTCACAGAGTGCTCTTTTTAAGTCAAATTTTGAGCTACCTAAACTTTTTCTATATTTTACACATACTCCACTACATTCTCAAACATATTTTACTTTATTTCGCTTTACATGTATCATGCATTCACAGTACTGTGTATTATTCTATTCCATACATAAGCAATAATGCTTCTGTTTGATACACAATTCTAATTGTAAATATTGATAATAGAGTACTTTTGCTTTTGACACTTTAAGAATGTTATTTGAATGTTTGTTGTATGTTGTTTGAAACTGTATTGCTGCTATGTTGGCCAGGGTTCCCTCGAAAAAGAGATCGGCATCTCAATGGGAATGGCTGGTAAAATAAAAATTTAGTAGTTCATATTGTTCACATTAAATGACAACCTTTTGGTCGATGCTTCCTTCAAATAACTTTTTTGAAGGGTGCCTGAGGGGGCTTTGGGCTAATAGTCCTGCATTGGGTTTCCATATATAGGATTATTTTCTTATTTTTTAACGAGGATTGTCACTTCTCCCCAATAAATCAGTTTAATAGTCTCCCAAAATGTGGTATATATTTGCAAAAACCTGTTTTCTAACTTAGAAAATACCCGTGAGCTCAGCCAGGAACTGCTTCTTCTTCTTCAATGGCAATGTAAACAGTCGTGTTAAGTGAGGGTGGAGAACACATGTATCTTCTGCCAATATCCTGTCAAGTCATCTGCATAATTACTCACTTTGTTTGGCAAATTACTCATAAGGATCACTGTCATGTCTCCTACTCTTAAACATTGTTTGAAATTATTTTCATTATTTACTTCAGAATGTAAGACAACATAGGACAGACAAAACATACGTTTAAGATGCATCTCTTCGATGTTTACATGAATCATCAAGAGCTACTTTTGGCTCATATCAATCACTGCAAGAATTATTTAGATATACAACACCAACGCGTGAGGACCTCACCCTTGTTTTGTGTGTACCCATATCTAAATAAGCAGGAAACAATCCAACAAAACAACTATCAGCTTTCTAAGCAAACATTCATTCAAACAGTTGTGATGACATCCAGGGAATCATTTTGTACTGTTTTAATCAAGTCACGTAAAAGAGGTAACCCGATTGTACGTGGCATTGTTCTAATACACAACATAAATATACAAGTATAACATAAAAAAAAATCCAGTCCACAAATGGGTCCAAAATCCTCCATAGATCAGCCGTGTATGATTCAGATCCACACGCTCATTCTTTCAGAATGGAGAGCAACCGAAGGCGTACGGCTCCCAGCCTCATGCGCTCTGCTGCTTTGGTTCCTCGTCCTGCGCCCCTTCCCCCCCGGCCCCTGGTGCCGACTCAGTGTTCTGGGCCTTTAGTCGCTCGGCCTCGGTGACCGTCATGGGATGCAGGGGGAAGAACCCAGCCAGGCCTGAACAAGAAAATAGAGTATACGTAGTATATGTTTTATTATATTATTCTTGTAGCTTTCTGTGCAACAGTGAACTAAAACAAGAACATGGCTATACCTTTTTCTGAGAAAGTCATGCGTCACTCACTGAAATTACAAGTGTCTCAGACTCTGAAAACAAGTGTCTCACAAGGACCCTTGTATGAATAAGGCTTTCCATTATTTGTCAATGGTTTGTGTAAAATCAAAGGAAAAAAGAAAGACCCTAAAGCCTGTTTGTTTTGTAACCATGGCACTCCTCGAGACCTTAGGGTGTGGAGGAGCTCTAAACATTGGAAAAGTCAACCCATTACAAAAAGCTGTACATTCAGTTGCATGGGCTTGGATCTGAAAGAGAACAGATTGAAGACAAAGCGATGTGTGCCAATACGCGTGATCTTTTCAAGAAACGAAGAAAAGAACCAGAAAGCACCAGCGAAGGTGGAGAATATAAATACAGCCACCCCCTCCTTCTTCAAACAAAATAAAGATTACCCCAGCTATCAATACCCCAAAGACGGGGGTTAACCAATATATACATTGAGCAATAGGTCATCCTGCAGCACTCCCACAGGGAAACACACCTAGTAACTTGGCCACGGGCTTGCTCGGGTGAGCGCCGCAGCCCATCCAGTACTTGATGCGGTCCAGGTTGAAGCTGATCAGCTTCTCGTTGTGCACATTGGGCAGGGGGTCGTAGGTGCCCAGCTGCTCGATGTATTTGCCATCGCGGGCCCGCTTGTTGAACGCCGCCACGACGCGGTAGAAGGGCCTGTTGGCCTGCTTGTGGCCGGCCAGCGCCAGTCGGATGACGATGTAGCCCTTGTGGTACTTCTTCAGCAAAGAAGACGCTACAGACCGAGAGAGGAATGCTGTCAATGGCTTGCAATAACCCCACAATACAGAGATTTGCCTCTCTGAAATGACAAATAGCAAATATTTCCCTAGTCCTAATTTCAAATGTTTTAATAGTTAAAAAGACCAGTTAATAGTCCTGATATCTGTGCACCGTTTAACATACACACATTGGTCGAAGAAATTAAGTGAACCGCATTAAGCCTAGCTGCTCTGTTGGCCAGTATGTTTGCTTGACTAAGCAAAGAGCAGTGGAAATCCACCTACTAGTGTCAAATGTATTAAAAAAGTTATAGCTGATGGATGCCATAACAGGACATATAGTGACAGCTTTTAGATAACTTGGAAAGTTTGTCTTTGCAATTCTGGTTTGTCACGTCTGACCCTTTTAACCAGAGCTAACCAACCATGTTAATTTACTTTAATTCTGTTATTTGTCAAATAATACAGGGCTTAGGCTGTACAATGTATGTATTCCATCAGGAAGTCCAGTTACAAAACAACACTCTTAAGTTAAATAACATTAACAAGCAGGGCTGGTAATGTTAGTTAAACCGCTTCACTATCATATTGCTTGCCCACCATCTAGAATAAATATTATTTTGCTGTTACTTTTTTTTATAAGTGATTAAAAGAGGACATGATAGCTAAACCTGACTCTACATTAAAATGTGGCCAGAGGCTGTTCTGTGTCAATTCTGTGCCAGCTAGATGACAAATCCAGACAAAAAAAAAGGAAGAATCTGCATGTCATGTAGCATTTTGACTTATGTATTGTAATCTGCTTCATGTCTTCTGCTGAACTCAAATCTTTGGTGAGGACAGAGTATGCTGGAGGCTTTTTCTCTTAAGATTATTCACCAGACCTCCATTCACTTCAGAATTCACTATCTCCTAGAAATTGTCATGAAGGGATAATACAGAAGGAATAATATATTATTATATATTTTTCTGAATCCTGTGATTCCAACTCTTTATTGTATCTTGTAGGTATACCTCGCGTGTGTGGATATGTCTAAGACAACGTTATATCTAGGGTCTTTATCTAGATATATTTATCTAGATTTATCTAGGTCTTTATACTGTTAACAGAAAAAAACAAAAAAAAGGAAAAGATACAGTCAAACAAACAAAATCCCATTTGTGTGATAATAAATGTCAAGACCGTTGACCTGATGAGCCTGTGATGGATGGATATATGGCAAAGTCCATTTCAAGACGAACAGGTTAGTGCCTAGTGTGTACGAATGGCATGTACAGTACTAAGGACACTTACATAGATGAACCATGATGTCGGCTTGAGTACCTTGTGTTGGAGAAGGAGACAATTAAAGTACCATTAACATGTTTACTTATGGTGCAGCATAAGTCAATACGAAATCTCATACGAGATGCGGTTACCACACTGTCCACATATCGTAATTTCGAGGTTAACATTAAGCGTGTTGTAGTCCCGGAATTACCTGTTAGGGTTGTGTGCGAATGAAAGATGCTTGCAGATGTTCTGTTGTTGTTTTATTCTACACAAAACGTAACGCTTAAAACGAGCATTTGTAGTAATGTGACATTCGTCAGGGCGCAGCCATGTTTAAACAGGAAGTTGAACGTTGTTGTGTTCCGGTGTCTTCTTCTTCTTCTTTTTTTGGCGGATAACAAAAAAACGTTTCAGTGCATTCCCGCCACCGTCTGACCAGGAGTATGAACCAGGGCTCATACTCCATAGAAAACCAAACATACAAATAAACCAAACTGACGAACTAACTAAACATAACTTGCAGTACATATGGCCATTTTGTTTTCTCTCAAAACTGAAAAACTTAATTAAAGCACTCAACCCCTGTTACCAAATATTTATTTTAAACTCATTCATTCGGCTTTACTCAAGACCTTGACATCAAACTGGGTGGTCTGGTCTCCTTTGGTTGCATGTATGTAACCATATAAACGCAACTACTTTTTCCATCCTCCCCAAATAATAAAATATGGTTACAATTAGTTAAGGATTTGGTGTGGTTGGGATTTGTGGAAGCAACGCATAATAGGAAATGACCAACCCAGAATATAGTTTTTCACTCGCTCCAGCTCACCCTAGGCACTAGATGGCGCTAGTGTACCACTTTGCACCGAAGTACGATTGTCTTCATTATCTAATAGCGTAGCGTGCATAGTAGAGAATCATAATAGTAATAGTTGTTGTTTCTAGATGTTGCACTTAAACATGGTGCTTGTTTCCATGTCTGCATGGATCTTGTGCGTTCTCACAGTGTTTACGTCAGCTTGCTCCTTCCATGCCCCCCCCCTTCACCTGTAGCTGTGGATTTTGTGTATGTGCATCATTCATGTATCCCAGTGTCTTACACTTTGATAGGCTTGACTAAAATCCAGTCTGCCTCCTGACCGGGAATTATCATGTAAATAGAAAATCATTAGTATAATATTATGATTATTCACATTGATGCCTGAGCAACACTGCCAGCATTTCCCTTTTCTATTCTATTTTATTCCCCAAACATGATGACATCGTTTGTAAACCGCTGACCCTGGCTGAGGAGAAAACACTAATTTCCTGAAAGTGATCCTTGAATGGAGAGGTCACGACAACGCCTGATGTGGTCCAGGCCTGCTGGGAGCTCCCCTCCTCCGCCCCAGCACTCACCCATTCCCCTCACCCCACCCTATCTTGGAACATGGTGATTTCACACTCGTGTTGTGCAAAGCTTGTTTTAGCCGTGTGTGACAAACCCATGGTTTTCTATGCGAGGTCACTACAAACGCTCCAGATAGATGGGTCCTTGTTCTCGGGGTATGGGACTGTCCCTGTGTGACTTGCCTGGGATTCATTTCAATCACATTTTACATTTGGATGGAAATGGTGTGTTCTACTAACGCCATGTACTTTTGAAATATTATATTTTAGTTGGGATTTTTGTGTTATGAATAGCTGATAGGCTGATTTTAGATCTAATAGCAAATATTGACATATTTGCCATTGATATTCATTTCTAAATCAATATCACCTATCACACACATAATAATAATACCAATAACACTTCATCACTTCTCTAAAAATAACTAGAAAAGTTTTGAAAACAAAAGACTAAAGGAGATTTGCAACGAGGCCAACAATCCACCAACAACAACAACAACAACAACAACAACAATAAAACGCTTAACTACGAGAAATGGAATTCCAGGATTATAGCGTCATTACTACTTCAACCACTTTACTGTGGAGAAATTGCAAGATGAATGGAGGCTATACACAGTTAAGGGCCAGACAAAATGCATCTTACATGGCGAATCTGCAATGCATGATTATCTCAAGAGTGACATTGATTCTGGTTGTGGCTCTGTCTCTCGTGAGGACCCCATGCTCCTTGGGACACCAAGACAAGTTGTTCCTACCCTAATCGTCTGTGACAGCTCAGTTTAGAGACGCTCAGATGACCAGATAATGTACTGGATGAAAGCAAAAGGTGCCTGTCTTAAGACCAGCACATTAGCCATTTTAAGTTTTAAAGTTAACCATGCTTGCTTGCCTTCTAGCATATTCTTTAAATATAGTGATAGCAGTGTTGGCAGTTGTGTTATAAAACACACTGGTATCACTGTCACAAGGTCAAAATGTTCTGTAAGTGTAATTTTTAAGTCTGCTTTTTCCAAATCTTTTACTAAATATTATAGAGCTTCTCAAATACGTTCTGGATTCATCCCAGTGCTTGCTAATTGTTTCCTCTATTCTGAGGGAAACCTTTCTATATCAATCCACATGTTTTATTAGTTTAGTTGCATGTCAAGTGGAGCCAATCGATTTTGGGCTTATTGTTATTGCTATGAATTTGTTTTCGAGAAACAAAACAGCTGGAGGTTTAATTATATGGATAAATATTGGTTAAATGATCTCTGCATTCATATCTTTTGTTCCTAAACAATTACAACAAGAATTTATCAAACGACAATAGTTGTTTTTATTGATTTTGTACTTTGCCACAAACGCCAACACTCGATAATATGCCTAGATCATTCATTCAATAGGCTGATGATGCTATCAGATGAACTCCCTCAGCCCCTACACTGCATTGGCCCTTAACAAATCATTTGACCCTGCCTTGTTCTGTACCCTTCCTCTAAAACAAAAATAAGTTCTGTTCAAAAGCCAGCTCACATTCTTATAGAACGAGTTTCTTACTTGTTGACCCGGAGAGGGGCTTGTTTGCCCGGTATGTTTCCACTTGTTATGTCTCTCTACAAGCGTGGGAAGAAATTATCTTAGTGTTATAAAGGAAAATATTTGATGCAGAGCCCCTAATGAACTCACAGTGGAATAACAGTTGTTGTTTTTTTATACGTGAAGGTGTATTATTTTTAAACCATTATCAGTTTAGATGGAATGTAAACACATATGAACAACTACATTAGTGGTGGTTTGGTTGTTGAGTTTCTAATGCTACCAAGGAATAAGATAACCCTGTGGTGAAATGTAGTTCCTGGGCTCTCCCTCACAGTCTCCCTACTGTGGAACTTAGGGGTGTTCTGTGAGGGGGTCAAGAGAGGTTATTTTCCTGGAATGATCTTTCAGATGGTCCTGCTGAGACTAATTGCAGAAGCATGCAAAATGGAGGCACTACTTTTATCTTCATCAACAAAGTGACTTTTTCTTCTTTGACACTTTTTTCTGCAGGATTTGCCTTCCCGTAGAGCCGCTGATTAACAAACATAAAATAATGAAACGTTTTAAATTAAGATATGCTCTTCGGATTAGAGGCATGTGTGGCTGTCTACATCATAACATTTATTTACTGGTGACGGCCACCAAGTGTTACAGCAGCATTCAATATGTAGGATAACCGTTGGGTGATAAGATTCCATTTTGCTGTTGGTTATTTACTCATTCTCTATCTCACTGAAAATATATTTATATATAATGTGTGTTTTTATTTTTCCTAGAAACCCTTATAACATCAAGACAAATTGGAGTGTGATTTAGTTGAGGCAATTTGTCTTTTTTTTACTCATACGCATGAAGATAGTAATAAAAGATAACATTCTAATAATTAAATTGGATGATTCAGACAGAAATGCATTTATTTCATT
>OMKX01105635.1:0-10609 GCA_900302425.1 Brosme brosme
ACACACACACACACACACACACACACACACACACACACACACACACACACACACACACACACACACACACACACAGGGTTAGGGCTAAGGATCGATTGGATCTTTATGGATACAGCCTGCCAAATGAAGATGACATTTACTTTTACTGATCTTTTAATCCATCGTTCATTGTGATAGAAGCGATTCAACCCATACCGTTGAAAACCTGAATGTTTTTTGTTGGGGGGGGGCAGGAAAAAGGAAGAAGCAAGAGGGAATAAGGAATAACAACAAGGAAAATGAATCACAGTCAAGGAATAGATGGGGAAGGGGCCAGGGAATTGAGAAAAGAGGTGAATCGAGGTGAAATGACAGTCAACAAAAACAGTGAAACAAAATGGAATCTTTCTTAAGTCAGATATTTGAGTTGTCTTGTGCTATTGTATCGTGTACATTCTGCTACCGTTCAGTTTTGTACTGTGAGCAAGATTGAAATGAACTCAAACTCAAAGGGACATTAGGAGACCTCCATGTTGAACTTCTGAGTCCTCCTCCATCCTTTGGTCTCGGTCTGTCTCTCTGCATCGCCCTCATTCCTCAGCCCTTCTTCCACCTGCCCTCTCTGCCTGTCTGTCGGCCTCCTCTCCCTTTAGGAGCCAGCCCCTCCCGTGTTGGAAGAGCTCTGGCATGGTGCTATCCCGCTGAATGAGGCGCAGGCCTCCGCCTCCACACTCCCTCGGGTCGTCCAGGAAACACGAGGCCGTCGGGGCTGATGGCTCATTGTGGCGGCCGGTCGGACGCGGATTACGGAGGGAGGAGGTCCCTCGCTCCAGGGTTTGATTGTGGTTAGTAAACGGCTTTATCCATCTGGCCGTCTGGCCAAGTCCGTAGGATGTGGCCGGTGGGCTGGTAAGCGGGTACCCGTCAGCGGGGGCCGGTGGGCTGGTAAGCGGGTACCCGTCAGCGGGGGCCGGTGGGCTGGTAAGCGGGTACCCGTCAGCGGGGGGAAGGTGGGCTGGTAAGCGGGTACCCGTCAGCGGGGGCCGGTGGGCTGGTAAGCGGGTACCCGTCAGCGGGGGCAGGTGGACGGGGTGCTTGGTCATAAGGTTCACCTGCACCACAGATACAAACATCAGGTAGCCGTGCAGAGGGGAAAACGTGAGCGTGACCTTGGGAGAACACGTTTGGATCGCACCACAGATACAAACATCAGGTAGCCGTGCAGAGGGGAAAACGTGAGCGTGACCTTGGGAGAACACGTTTGGATCGTCTGGATGACTCCTCGGCTAAGCGCGCTCCGGCCCCCCGCTGTGTCTGCAGTAGAGAGAGAGAGAGGGTGGAGGAAGAGGAGGCGGGGGCTTAGAAGAGATATGGGAGCCCGTGTGGAGTGGGTGGTTACTCTGAAGCCCACGAGGAGACATTCAGTGCTCCATGTTTTGCCAGAAAATGTGGACATTTTCCTTCTTCTTGCGCTCCCTCTCTTACCCTGTACATGGCGGCCCTCCTCGCTCATCTCACCATCTTGTATGAGCTGTCCCGTGATGAAGGTTATCTAAGGAGGCAGACCCATGCTCAAAGATTCTTCTTTCTTCTACTTCTTCCCTTGGTCTGCTCCACTAGTCTGAGCAGCATGTTTTGCAGGCTGGTTCCTGCAGCTCATTTACATCTTATGAGCAGGCGAGATATTTCCAAGCCTGTACAATTACAATTGAGTGCTGACAGAAAATCTATATTTGCCTGCTGGAATGATTTAGCTGCCGCTCTCTCGCTCTCTCCTCTCTCTCTGCCTCCATCTCCAATCTCTTTCCAGCACCCTCTCTGTGATTCGCCTATTCTTTCTTTTGCTTTGTTCCACACCGAACACACAGGGCTATATTTGCACACATTTAAGTATTTCTTCTGTGGACCGGTGTTTAAAGCCTTGTTCTTTTTGATTTATTTTTTCAAAATCTCTGCCAATTCAACATTTGTCATGTAGTCTTGATGAATATGTCGTTTGACGTGACTCACACTCGGAGCTGATGTATGTTTCATGTGGAAACCAGGGTCCTCTTGAATTCACGTAACTACGCATTTATGGGTGCTTGACATTGATGAGCGTGAATATCTGACTGCAGCGAGTGAGGTAGAGCCTCGCGCAAGTGCCTCTCCTTCTACATTCTGTCCCGCATTTTTTTCAAACAGCAGGGGGCAGTGTTGACACAAACTATCTTCCTTCATCTGTGACTTTTGTCCTCTTCACTCCTCAAGTGCTGCTGCGGATGCGGTCTAAAAAAAAGAGAAGAAAAATCGAGGACGAGAGTGAAAGAAGGAGCAAGAGAATAAGACATGGAGATACAGAAAGATTGAGAGCGATGTGGACTACTGCATTGCACAACACAACGTTGTATAGGGTCCTGGCAAATGGGGGGTGGCGGTGTGTAAGGCAGGAGGACGGAAGCCTTTGGATTAATGTTTGCAGTCCTCTCCCCTTGTTTTACATCTCAATTGTGTTTGGACAAGCCCCCGCTCGGCACGTGTAATTACCACTGACAGTGTTACTCTTTCCAGAGACAAGTTCAAGCACCGCCAGGGTGATTAGTATGCGTTGTATCTTGGGGGAACTTGTAAATACAAAAAAAGCCCCAAGGGCTCGGGGTAAGTTGGCCATATATTTGTTTAGTTCCTCTTTCCCTCTGTGTCCCCATTAATGTGAACTTGTTGTTATTAATAGCCCTCAAGGACGAAAGGGGATTCGTTGGTGCACAAGGCTCATTTTCCCACTCTTGAAATTGCCATGTGGAGAGCATACGATTGTGAATAAATCCACAGATTGGACATCTACCTTTTGCCATGCACTTTTGGGGCGGAACATTTTGTTGTACGAGGATAATCAAAAATCATTTGATCTCTGATTCAGTTGGGGACAAAAGGGAAAAGCAAAACAGCTTTATTCCTTCAAATAGAATAGGTTTATGCACTAACGTCTTTAGCAACAGCATTCATGGTGAAGATTACATCTTCGAGGAAAATTAACATTCATCGCCGCACAGTGGAAGATTAAATCAATTTCTCTGCTTCCGTCACGTCGTGTTATCAGCCCCAAGATGGTAAACAGACTGTAAGTGCCATCTTCCTCTGTCTGCTCATATCCTAATGGAGGGTACACTTATTTGATGTCAGATGGGAAACATTAAAAGATTGCCAGATGACAGCAGTGAGGCTGTGAATGTAAACCTTTTGGGGCATTTGTAGTTTGTTGACCAGGACATTTCTGTTTTTAAACAAAGAAGAAGTAAAAGGTACATAGTGGAAGCACCACAAAAAAACAACAACCATGGTCAACAATCCAACTGTCAAGTTGATTGGTCCATCTTTAAATCCAGAATGTTTTCTCCTTTTCCTTTGGAGCCCAATGTGGGCCAAATTACCATGCAATAAATCCAGGGGAAAAGGAACAGCTCAGGACAAACAAAACCCCCAGGAGGGTGCACCCAACATCCCCTCGGCCCCTTGCCTGGCCTCCAGCCGACCAACCGGGGAGACTGCTGTGTCACCAGGGCGACAAGAGCGAGCCAATCGCATGGGGCCCCTCGGGAGACGCTGCGCTCCATCCTCCCGCCCTCGGGGGGGCCCACCGCCACACAAAAAGCTATCGTGTTATTTCATGGCCTCAGAAAAAGCAATTAGCTGCCCGTGTTTCCGCATGTAAATTAAAAAGCCTTGTTTCCATGGACCCTGCAGGACCTCAAAGACATATTCCTCCCGCTGGCACTTGCAACGCGGGGTCTGGGAGCATTAACATTTGATAAGAAGGGTCGTTTACAACTCTCAGCTGCTTCACCGGCGTCAGCCAGTGACCTTTCAAACAACGGTACATTTTACAGACTTTTTTTTCCTTTAAGGAAACGTGCCCTTCCTCAATTATGCAGTCTAGACCACACTCTCGAACGGTCCTCTTTTTTCTTTGCTACAGAGGAGGATCATTTTGTTTGTTGTCAGTTTATTTATTTTTTACATAAACACTATGATATTATTATTCAACATTATTACTCATGGGGAGTTTAATGCCTTCTTCTCCGCTGTTATTTGAGAAGAAATACATTCTTCATTAGAGTTCTATTAGGTTACCTGGGGAGGTGGCCATTGTTTTTGTTTTTTGAATCTGCATCTTTCTTGCACGCTTTTTGGCTGGTTGGTATGGTTGTCGAAAACACCAAGCCCCATACATACTTCATCCCAGGAGTAGAATTAAGCATATTATTACAGTGATTGATATTCATAGCCGGACAGTTGTTTATCATGGCTGTGGTAAGCCCAACCTAATCCAATTTTAGGCATGTGCATTGCAAAATGCGGTGCCAAGGGACTCATGATTGGTGGAAAGAAGAAGATTAGGCTTAGAAGCAGAAGAGTATATGGACTCCTCCAAAAGGCCCGTCTGAATAATACATAAATGCTGCACAGCTGCATAGAGATTGCTGAGAAAAAAAGAAAAGAGGATGGATTGTTGCGAAAGGAAGAGGACGGGCAGCGCGAATCTGCAATGGTACGACAACCTTGAGAGGACGATCAATTGGACGAGGTCTGAATACTCATACATGTTGGTTACAGAAAGCAAAGCAGCTATTGTGAGCATACAGCTCATTCTATTATATCAAAGGCTCGCCATGGCAACGCCGCGATCCATGTGACTGGGCGAGCAACTGCGTCAGTGTCTCTAAATGGCTCAATTTTATACTGCAATCACGTTCATATAATATGTTAAGTTAAATAATACATGGCTTGGTTTAGAGTCATGAAAAGAAAGAGGGCTCATCTCTCCCCGCCGCTATATAGATGGTGCAGAATGCCGCTCTGATCTGTACATTGGTACTGTAGGGTAGGAGTACACACCAGACTAATGGTGAAAACATTGAACTGTTTTGTTTTCAGTTAGTTGCATGCTTCGGAAGCACTTCAGAATAGCTGCAACTTTGAAGCCTTAATTAAGTTGTAGTAAATAGGGAATTCACACTGAATTCAGCATTAATAAAGCATTGTTCCTCAATGAAAACTCATTCATTAATAATCAGTTCTAAATTGTTAATAAGACAATGAGAAAATGGTCGATAAGATCCTTTATAAAGCGCAAGCAGATGATTTGCTAACTATTTACAATGTGTTTGGTAAAAAACACTTAATAATGCTGCAATCAATGATTAGCTCAGGTAGTTATAAACTATTAGTTAAGTATTATTGTGTGAGCTCATCTAAAGTGAGGACTAGACAGCCTTAATACTTATTACTACTTATTACTCGGTACTGCTGCAATGGTACTTGAGGCATTTCCAGCCTTTAAATATAAGTTATAAATGCTTAGTAAGGCATAGACACTCATTTTAGATGAGCTCACAAAAAATACTAAACTTATACCTTCTAAACCACCTGAATTGATGAATCCAGCCTTCCAGATATATGCATATAGCACATGCATCAGGGGGCTATTTCAGCTCCTGTACTCGGCTGCACACACTTGAAGGCTTGGATAGGTGTCAGATATTCCAGGACATTGACAGGGCCGATTTCAGAGTTGTATGTAAAAGGACCCTTGCGGGAGCATGACGAGCATGGCATATGAAGGGAACTTGAGTTGTGTGTGACTGTTGTAAGAGCAAGAAATAACTTTAAATATTCTGACAGGGAGACTCACAATGGGGTTTCTTCCATAAGCGGGGGTGTGGCTGGCCTCACGTGAAACACTCAGTTAAGTGAAGATGACATTGGCCTGAGATCCCTTGCAGATATAGACACACAGCTTGACTATGCTTTGATGATAGATCACCGGTTGACGTACCTGCATATGGAACATCAGTGAATGAGCGAGGAGTACGTAATCACCACTACATACGAGTAGATGTGGAGAACAGGAGGAAGTGGGGTGGTGAAAGCACAGCGGTAGTCATTGCTTGAGTGCAAGAGTAGAGCTAAGTAAAGCCATTAAAGGTAGCTCTCTCTTTCCCAGTTTAGAGTGATGACTCCAGCACTCATCTGATTATCTGCCTATGGGCTGCTCCCCAGTAGACGCAGAGAGACGCACGTGACACTGGGTAGATGGAGGATGTCCCATGTACTTAATGGTACTTAGCAGTCACTACCACTGCTGCTTCTGCTGGATTCATTACCGTGAGTGTTGCTGTTGTTTGGGTTTCGTTTGCGGTGCGAGCAAGGCCTTGATCACACTTAACTGCCACTCAATTGGACTTTTCCCATAATCTCCTAAACACAGATCTAAACCCAGTCCTGCCCTGGCCCCCAGACTTGACACCTCAATGCAAAACCATCACATCTGTGTCCAGAATTCATGTTCCTACTGAATATTAGAAATAATTGCCGGTGACCTTATGCATATGTAATGACTGCTCCAGAGCTGCGATGTTGGGAGAGAGCTCTGAAGGGCGAGGGCTCCACTCATGCATTATGTGCATAAGTGCAATTTCGGAGTGAGAGGGGTTTCTTTTTTCCCCCAGAATTTATGTCCATCCAACGTTTCAACGTAGTAGCCCCTGCATACCACGCTAGGGGAATCGTGAATGAGTCGGGACATTATAAGTAAATCAGACATGATCAGGTTACTGTTGCCAGTAAAATGGTCCCGCTCATTGGATCACAGTGTGAGCAGAATCCGATTTGAGACAGCCCGGACCTGGCCTGATAATGTGTCCCAGCATGATGGGATGGTAAAAGTCACATTGAAACAGACAAGTGTAACAGAAGCCTGTAAGGTCATCCAAACCAAATCTCCTGGATCCAGATGGAGATCATGGCACCCGCTGCATGTAGGAGTGTTTTCCTTTTGACACGGCGAGGAAATCCACTAAATCAAATAGGATGAATAGACCATTTGTAGCATTTCAGAAGAACAGGCAGACAGCCCTTTTAATTCTCTGGTGGAAGTAAAAGGTTAACAACCAACATTTGTGCGGCTTTAATTGGAAATTCTACTAAAGACTCATTAAAATAATTACATGAATTGCTTGCTTGGCATCGTGTTGATTTGTGTCCCAGTAAATTGTCGAATTAGCATCAACAATTAATTTGATTATTCACTACAAGTAAATGTGCTGTGAAGGACATCTTGTCTGGTTGCTGTTCCAAAGAAGGCGCATCACAGTGCCTCCAATGACTACAGACCGGTGACCTCCAACATTATGAGGACCCTTTAGAGACTGGTCCTGCCGGCTCTCCCTCCGCTTTGCTCCGGCCGCTCCAGCTTGCCAACCAGGCTGGGATTGGGTTGGACTACACCATCCGCCACCTACTCCACAGTGCCTACACCCACCTGTACAAGCCAAGGGGCCCTGTGAGAATCATGTTTATGGACTTCTCCAGTACCTTCAATGCCATCCAGCATGTCCTGCTTGGGAATAAACTCACGGCAATGAAGGTAGTCGCTCCGCTGGTGTCCTGGACTTCCGCAGTATACACCTGCTGTGGGTCCGGCATGGTGCTGAGCACCACTGTAGCGCTGCAGGGGACGGTCCTGTTTCCGTTCCTCTTCCACCTGTACACCTTGGCCTTTGTCCACTATACACTATCTGTTGGACAAAAAGCTTGACTGGACAGTGAACTCCAATGCAGTCTACATGAAGGGCCAGAGCAGACTCTACTTCCTGAGGAAGCGACCCATGGTAGCATGCTGCGGATGCTCTGTGAGTCTGTGGCGATCAGGGCCCTCCTCTAGGTGTTGGTGATTTTGGTGAACAGCAGCATGACTAATCAGCTTGTTCCATCAAACTGATCAGGATGGCCGGCGTGTTCTGGGGTGGAACCGGACCTCGCGGTAGCCGTCACAGAGAGGCGGACGCTGTCCAAACTCCTCTCTATCCTTGACATTGACTCCCAACCCGCTCCAGAGTGCTGTCTGAACAGAGGAGTACGTTCAGCAACCGACTCTCAGCAGTGAGGAGTTCCACCAAGTGGCACAGGAAATCCTTAATTCCTGTGGACAGAAAACTCTTTAACTCCTCTCACCACCGCAAGTGAGTGGGTCACTCTGAACTCTGCAGCGTCAACGGAATTCGGTCACTTTGAACATTTTACGATGTATCATATCAAGATGACCTGTATATACCTGAGACAGTTTCTTCAGTTACAGATCTACTTTAATTTTGTGTATAAGCATATTTTATAACATTCTGCTGTTGGTAACATCAATATTTGATCCATAATGTGAATATTTCTATTTATGCAGTATTTGGTATTTATATTGCTTTTTGTGTTTGTTCTATTTACGTTGAAGTTTCAGGCTTTTGATGAGCAACTGTAACAAAATAATTACCTCCGGGATCAATAAAGTAATCTGTACCTGTATCTGTAGACCACAGTCATATTGTATCAGTGATTAACAATTGTGATTGATTTTGCTTAAACTGAATGGCGCAGGGTTCTGCTAATCCACATCACCAAACTGAACAGCTCGACTGTTTGTTACATGATAGTCTCACCAATCTGACTTTACATTAATATCTTAAGTTTGGATAAGTATCCTCAATTTTGATTAGTATCTAAAGATAGCAGACAGGCTCAAATCTGGGTGTGCTGAAAACTGAATGCAAATGCTGCAATAGATGGCAGATCATCCGTCCATCACATGGAAAGGAGAACATTGCTTTTCCCTTCAGCCTTTCCTCTGTGAAGAAGAATAAATTTCATACTGCAGATGCAGTCAGGAATTCACTTCAGCCACAGCACCATACCTGTATACAGCGGTGGGGAACCATGAACTATACCATGTTATTAAACACAGAAATAGGATCCAGGGATTATGGTCGTATAGACACACAGACACACACATACACACCAAGGTGTGGCGAGAATGAGACGGGGAATGCATTCCAGTAGAATACACACCTCATCCCCACCGCTCACAGATTCATATGTGGAGATCATCCGCAAACACAGACACCCTGAGACTTTGAGACTGGATTTGCATCTCTCTTATGTTAGGATCAGGCTACATAATATTTTGACTTTCAAGGTTGTCACCAGGAGTCACCGTGTCAGACTAGGCAATCATAGTGCCGTCAATCCTTGCCGTGTTTTGGCCGTGAGACTGGCCACATGCCAATGACCCCGACCAATCATTGTTGTGCATATGTGTGATGTTGGCAGTCTTATGTATCGAAAAGAAAAGAAAAACGATTGTGGACCAGTTCCAGGGTGTCACGAAGTGGGAAATTTGGGCTGTCTATCCTTCAAAGACAACTTGAGGTACGGAATGTGTTAACATGCCATTGCTCCCTTGCTTTTGTTGTTCTGACAGCATTCCTCTTTCACTTCGCCTTGTTTACATATGTGCAACACAGAGCACTCTGTCATCCGATTGGTCAACGTCAAGGAACACATTGTAGGAGTTGTCAAACTAGGCAGGGAAATACAAATAATTCTGAAATGCTAGACCTTTCGTTGGGGTGTTGTGGGGCGTCCCAGAAGCCACATAGCAAGCTGTTAATCATGTCACATGACACAGGGCAGAACAGGCTGTTAATCATGTCACATGACACAGGGTAAAACAGGCTGTTGACCATGTCACATGACACAGGGCAGAACAGGCTGTTAATCATGTCACATGACACTGGTAGAACAGGCTGTTGACCATGTCACATGACACAGGGTAGGACAGGCTGTTGACCATGACAGAGGTAGAACAGGCTGTTAATCATGTCACATGACACTGGTAGAACAGGCTGTTGACCATGTCACATGACACAGGTAGGACAGGCTGTTGACCAAGTCACGTGACACAGGTAGAACAGGCTGTTGACCAAGTCACATGACACAGGGTATAAGACAGTCCAATCCAATGTCCCGAAGTTCATTATTCATTGCAATGCTGAAAGATTGTCTGCCACTAAAAATCGGGTAAGAATCGGAATTTGTGTACTCTGAATATCATTTGTCATTAACTAGCTACTATAGTGCAAGTAAATGTTTCGCCTCTAAGTCCACTTGGATAACCACATTACTGATGACTTATACCACCACTCTAACACAGCCTATAGAATGCCTTACACAAATTACACCAGGAACCCGAGGCACATGAAACACGTTAATGATACCAACTTATATGCACGTTATTAAAATGGCTCGTGTGCGCAAACCGCGGCTTATCGGAAAGTAAGTTACACGTCTGTCAGACAACCGCGATACACGCTGCCGTGGCGATAAGAGAGACAGGGGGAGAGTCAGTGGTGAGCCCTGCACGCGGCGTGATAAGTGTGATGTAGAGGGATTTGGAAGGGATTTGGATAGATGTGAGGACTGTACATAATCTTTCCCACCCTCCTTCAAATGAATCCTTTATTCCTTTAAGCCACATCTGATGGGACCACAGCAGGCACTCAATCAAAACTCTCTCCTATGCTTTCACCCACACACACACCAAACACACACACACCCACACACCACACACACACTCTCTCCTCCTCTCTCTCTGACTAAATCTCTTTACCTATCTCCCGAACTTTCACTCTTCCTGTCGGTCTCTTTGGGTGATAAAGGTCGTTCCTGCACGCACACACACACACACACACCCAGAAATACCCACCTACAAACACAATCACACAAACACGCACACACACACACACACACACACAAATACCCACTTTCA
>OMKX01105638.1:0-11190 GCA_900302425.1 Brosme brosme
TTGGACGAAAGGCAGACCTTGGCTGGGTCATCTGCCAGGTGGTAGGTGGCATCTAGGTGGAGGTCTGTGATGTGCCAAAACCTCCCTGGCCGTGGAAGATGACCGTAGCGGGTAGCGTCTGACACCCAAAGAGAGAAAACAGTTCTTACCCTTCCACTACCAGTAGGCTGAGATCTAGCCTTCTTATCCGGACAACATAGTAGGCAAGGTTTAAAAAATATATATAACTATAAATACATGATGGTTTTATTCATTCTGGGACAGGGCGGGCCTGCCTGCATTCTGAAAGTACACTGGATATGATATTTGGATGTCTTTATATGGGAGGATTTGCATGATTGGGATTTCAGTTTTGTTGTATTTTCAGTTTTTCTTTCAGTTACAGTTTACTCTTAAGGGGTTCTTTGTCGGGTCTATTTCAGTATTGGTTAGTGAGATCCCTTTCTATTTAGTTTCACTTGTATTATTAGTTTTTGAGTATTAGTTTAAAAACGAATTAATGAACACCAATGTTGCCTTTAGCTAACGTTCCCTCTCACCAGGGAGGAAGACCTCTGTTGAGCTGTCCCAGGGTGGCACCTCATATGTCGAGTTTTTTATGCGACAAATACACGTCATGTTGATAGATTTAATCATACAGTGTTCACTTTAGTATTGAATGGTATTAAACATGTTGTTTGTCTCTTGACAGAGCATGTGTCTCATATACCCCCCAGAGCAACCCCCCAGCTGAATGGTAGAGTCGCCACTGGACGGTGAGAGGCCTAATGCATTTACCTCCTGATCTGCCACAATATCAACACATTTATCTGTAAGATCTATTGCTTCCTTTTTCCAGCTTTGCCGTCACCACTTACCTCTGACGGACAGGCGAACGTCTTCTGCCGGCGCAGCGACGAGGATACCCGGGTACAGAAGTAAAAGTCCCCCGAGGATGAAAAGAGGAACCTGTCCCATCGCTGAGTCTGCTCTTAAAACTTAGGCACTAAAGCATAAGGCTGTTGCATGGAGCATGCTGTATCTTTTGTACTAAATGTTTAGGGCTGTCAGAAGCTTTGTAAACAGGAAGTCAAATGGTCATGTGACAGGGAACCGACCCAAGCCTGGAGATATAAACCACACGCAGCTTATACAATCCCTCCCAACTTTATAACATCACACACAGCTTAATAACATCACACACAACTTAATAACATCACACACAGCTTAATAACATCACACAGCTTTATAACATCACACACAGCTTATAAAATCACACACAGCTTTATTACATCACACACAGCTTAATAACATCACACACAGCTTAATAACATCACACACAGCTTTATAACATCACACGCAGCTTTATAACATCACACAGCTTAATAACATCACACACAGCTTAATAACATCACAGCTTTATAACATCACACAGCTTTATAACATCACACACGGCTTAATAACATCACACACAGCCTTATTATGTGGGGAGGACCTGAGATGAACCAAGTGAGTCTGATCCTTACTGTGTGTTTACACACACATCTCTATATGTGAATTATTAAAGAAAACGATAGTTTACTGAGTAGCCCACTTGTTATTATAGTATTAGATTAATTATACTAAGTTAGAGTAAGTGGTAAAACGATAGTTTACCGAGTAGCCCACTTTTTATTATAGTATTAGACTATGTACTAAGTTAGAACAAGTGGTAAAACGATCGCTTACTGAGTAGCCCACTTGTTATTATAGTATTAGACTATTATACTAAGTTAGAGTAGGTGGTAAAACGATAGTTTACCGAGTAGCCCACTTGTTATTATAGTATTAGACTAATATACTTACTGTAGATAGAGTAAATGGTATTATTATGTGGTATTTAGAACTATAGGCCAAAATACCACTTATTAATATCATTAACCTTATAAAACTTATCTTAAGCCTACGCATTGTGTCTGATAACATATATATAAGATAATTGTATCCTATTCATAGAGATTGCACATGTAACACCCACAATAGGATACAACACAACAGACCCCCACACAGAGCTGCATTTAGCCTTTTATTTTATTTCAAGATGATCCATCACGATGAAAATGTAATATAAAAAGAAATCATAAAAAAAAGTAGAGAAAAACGTAACCATATGGTGTTAAAACATTTGGAGCATGTTGGATTGAAAAGGTTAGCATAGTAGCCTACAGTAAATAAAAGCCTCCTGACAAAAATGACTGAGACATGTTCAGGTCACACCAGTCATGCCTTCTCATATGTCCTCACAGCGTGGATATCTTCAAAGGTCAAGTTCTGCAGAAAAGGTTGAATAAAAAGGAGACATTAATAGGACCAAACTAAGATCAGACTAACCCCAATACTGTACCTTTGCAAAGCGGTGCGAACAATGTAAACTTCACAAAATAAAAGGATTTAACTAACTGCCGGTCTAGATTTTGAGCCTAGATGAATGTGTCTAGATTTTGATTGACAAGTTGAAATCAATGCCAGATTGAGTGGGCGTGTTCCCTACTCAGGATGGGACCTACTGAGCATGCTCAGTTGCTCACTGCATATTTGTCATGCGTTTGTCAAAATCTTTAAGCCCACCCTTAACTAAACCTACGCCAGAAGCTTATGTATTAAATGTAATTCTAATTCATGATCAGCAGTGTTATTGTAGGCTGAACAATAGTCACCTGTTGTAAATCAGCTGACATATGTATGACATGACAGCTAGGATATGAATTACTGGTAGACATATAAACATAAGTCCTCCAGGCTGCTGGGCTATGGGAGGCTATGGTAGCGACTCACCCACGGTTAGAACTCGTATCTTAAATATAGAAATGACATGCTTAAAGGATGTGGGTT
The DNA here is from genome assembly GCA_900302425.1 of Brosme brosme. Lineage (NCBI taxonomy): Eukaryota > Metazoa > Chordata > Actinopteri > Gadiformes > Lotidae > Brosme > Brosme brosme. The sequence continues at coordinate 2,851 of OMKX01105638.1, forward strand.
TTCACTCTCTCCAGTAAGATCACAGCCAACATCACATTTGAATAGCAAATTAATGGCTGATGGTATTTGTCTGTGACTTCAAGCATCATATTTGTCTAGCGAGTGAAACAGGGAATTCAGATACTGGCCTATAGCGGGGCTTGGTTGGATGTGACTTGATTCTAGTTATATAAAGTCAAACATCACTTAATAATCTGGATTAAATAAAACGGGATAATGATTATTGTAATGTGTAATTGATGTGTCATTACCATAACCAGCTTGCCATCCTTAATTTCTCTGACAAACTTGGTTTCTTTGCCATCCCACTTCTGGACTTGGATGAGCTGCTCCCCCTCCAGGGTGACGGTGGTCTGTTGAGCCAGGAGAGAACTTTGAGTCAGTGCCTGAAAATATGAAGGCATTCTGAAGCGCGTTAGGAAGGGTTACCAGGCCTCTCTATACCAACGTATTGTACTTGAACAGAGGACTTGATCAGAGATAGGGCGTGTGCCTGTCAGCCTACTCTGCAGGTTCTGTCGTCGGCAGTGGCCTCGTCAAACTCCTCTCCCAGGCTGAAGGAGATCTGGGTGTTCTTAAAGGTGCTCTGGGTCTGGATCACCACCTGGTCTCCATCCTGGCGGATCACCACCGTGGGCTTGGTCACGTTGCCCACCTGCCGGGTGGCGAAGCCCACCCCTGTCAGGAGAACCACATTAGATCACACAACTGGGTCGTGGTAGGACACAGAACAAGAGATGGAGGCCAACTCACCCAGGGCCTTCATATAGTCATCAAAGTTGTCACTGTGGACTAGTTTCCAGGTGGCACAGAACGCTTCGACCATGGTGGAGCTGAGAGCACGAGAGTCAGGAGGAGAGTGAAGCTTTGGGAAAGTTTTCTCTTCATCGCTTGAATCCTTCACGCACTCAATAATATGTGCACTGGGGGCTGGCCTGTCATTGGCTCAGGAGATTTCCCCCAACACATGATTGGTCTAAAGAAACCCCCTTTACCCCCGCCGTTTAAACTGGGTCAGGGCTCCAGCTCAACTAGACCCCCTGTTGTCTTTTACGGGCATTTACTAATGATGACATGATCAGACATTATCTCACACTAGCTTCCATTATGGTTACAACATGGTCCCTTGTTAGGATTCATAGCGAACACAGAAATTCCCTGCCAGTCCTTAAATGTAGGCTAATATGTTTTATGATGGATGCATGTGTCGGGGAGAACCACTCAGCTGAATCATCCTGTTTGACAGGCTATTGTCCTTAAGTGCATTCATTATCCTCCAATGATTCATTGCTAGCCCATGAGATTTCTGTATGCCGACCAATAAAGACGGTCAGTCCACACCCGTCTTTTGAAAGCCGAGCGCGTTATTGTAACTGCGCGTACGGCAGATGAATTGGCTCACAGTAGGTCTGCCAACGTGGTCCTTTATGTTGCTGCTGTAACCCAAATGGACTGATAAAGCCGGCTTTGTTTTCCGTCTTGGTAAAGAAGTCATGAACATGGTAGGCTGCGAACATGCACCAAGCTCAATTCATATGCATATAGCCTACTAGGTGGGAAATAATTGCACTTAGGCTATATATTCATTTATATTTCCAATTCTGATGATAATACTATACAGGAACATATTATTTATATTATTAGCTTATTAATATTACTTCGTTCGTGATTTGACCTAAAACGTAAAGTTCGCTGGCCCCTCCCCCTGGCTGAACATAGTACTACAGGCCTAAGAATATGGGCCTTGACTACGTGTATTACTGTAGTATATAGGCCTAGCTCTACTGGGTATTACTGTAGTATATAGGCCTAGCTCTACTGGGTATTACTGTAGTATATAGGCCTAGCTCTACTGGGTATTACTGTAGTATATAGGCCTAGCTCTACTGGGTATTACTGTAGTATATAGGCCTAGCTCTACTGGGTATTACTGTAGTATATAGGCCTAGCTCTACTGGGTATTACTGTAGTATATAGGCCTAGCTCTACTGGGTATTACTGTAGTATATAGGCCTAGCTCTACTGGGTATTACTGTAGTATATAGGCCTATAGCTCTATTGGGTATTACTGTAGTATATAGGCCTAGCTCTATCGGGTATTACTGTCATATATAGTCCTAGCTCTACTGGGCATTACTGTAGTATATAGGGTTAGTATTTAGCATTAACTATTTACAAACACTTGCCCATATCAAAGATATGTAGTCTAAAGCACAATATTTATTAGCGGCAGTCAAGATTGAAATGCAACTTTTTACAGGGTATGTGCAAATATACTGCGATGTAAAACTATACAGACTTGACACACAGATAATAATAATTCATAATTTAGTAAATTAATGTTGATGTACAAATTAAAAACACACAAAAGGCAGAGATTTACACTGGAACACGTCATTGTCAACCACAGAAGAGTGTTAAAAGTTGTATTTTACATCACCTAATGGAATGTTTTTCAAATCAAACAACTCCCTTGTGCAATTAGAGACCATCCTGCACCCAGTGGACATTCAGAGAAGAAATGCTTTTGGTTGGAACTCAGCCCATCACATAATATACAATTCTTATCATTTTTTCAAACGAGAAACAACCTTTTTTTAAGGACACAATTCTAATGTTTTTTTCAACATCACATCGTTATCCACACAGGGGATATCACGATTTACCTTCAGATTTAATCACCAACCAGCATTATTACTACATCATCATTGGAATTGGTAATCTGATCACCTAACTGATTCCCAGTTATTAACCATACCTCCACAACACGTCTCCCAGTGACCTCATCCTGACTGATGTTGCATAGCGACAATGAGTGGCAGTTTATCAAGTTAAGACCAGTCGGGTGTGTTTGTGTGCGTGTGTCTTTCTTCTGAATTCCTCCATTCCTCCCTCATGTCTCTGTGATGATACTGCTGCTCGCTCTCTCTCCAGCATCACCACAGCTCCCCGTTTGTGGACGTCGTTCATCAGAAGGTCCGGGCGATCATCAAAGATGGAGGGGCGTTACTTCCCCTCTGCCTTCTCCTCCCCCTCCCCGGGGCGCTGGGGGGGGGCAGTGGATGGGCCCTCGCCTGCTCCATCACCGTCCTCTGAGACACACAACAGAGTATTCAATATGCGTTCACACACAGGGACACACCCTGCATATGGTTCCTTAATACATGTGAATGTCCGCGCATAGCAGGGTAATCAATCAGCAGCCAAAAGGCCAATCCTGTTGGCTTTATATGAATATCAAAATACTACAATACATGCAGACACATTTCAAACAACATGCTTTTTTTTTTCTGTGTGTGTAGACTAGAGTGTGTCCTGTAAGAAGGAAACAAACAGAGCAACATATCCTCACCCAGGACCGAGAGCTCTGCTAGTTTGTTGGACAGCTCCGCTGATCCGCTGGGTCCGGCCCCGGACCCCAGGAGGTCTGGGACGGCGTTACGTCGCCCTGTGCGCCCCGTAGACGCAAAGTCTGTCACCACGGGCTCCACATCAGTCATGGCGGGCAGCTATCCTGGTAGCCTCATGGCCCTGGGAGAAACACAACAGCCACAACAGTTTAGAATGGGGTTATTATAGGGGTTTGTAAATTCAGCTAAATGCATATGTCTAACACAACTTGAGTGATAGTCACCTCCATAGTTCACTTTGATCGATAGCCGTTTCTAAATGCCATTGGGCATTTAGCTATGCCACTCACCTTGATGCCCCTGCTTCATGGCTATTGAGCTGTGGGAATTTTCTTCAGGCTAAGTGTAAATCTCGGTGGTGGTGGGCACATGTCCTGGCATGTTTGAACAAACATGTGAAAGTGTATGTGTTTGAATGTTAAAGTTGCAGTTGTAGAATTTAGTGGCATCGAGTGTAACGGATGGAATAGAATATTCATAAGTACGTCTATCTTAATCAGTGTATAATCCCAGGAAAATAAGAAGCATTGTGTTTTTGTTAGCTTAGAATGAGCCCTTTATATCTACATAGGGAGCAGGTCCTCTGCCACGGAGCCTGCCATGTTGCACCGCCATGTTTCTACAGTAGCCCAGAACGGACCAACGGCTCTAGAGAGAACACGTTTAAAACAATAATATGTTTCAGGCTGAGAGTTCTAGGAAGGCAGGGGGCGTGTTATCCCCATGGCTACAACCCATCTGAGATACTTTCTTAGTTTTGTCGTGTAGAAGTACCGTCGTTGTATAATCTAAGTGTCAGAGAAGCTTAAACTCTCTTGGACGCGGACGTCAAAATCCACCGCTGGCCGACGAAGCTCCACGCATCCTGAACACCTGCGTAATATAAGCTGAACCCTCTTGCACGTGCCTCATATAGCCTGTGAAGAAGAACTTACGCTCCCTTTCACCGCAATATCCTATGTTTCAGAGGATTCAATTATAATGAGGTTTCACTTCCTTATCCATGTATAAAGTAGTGTAGCGAATGGCAGTTTGAGGACGAGAGCAATTATGATAAATGGCAGTACATTCTTTCACACATCGATGTTTTAGAAATTATCATTTTAGAGGATCACTCTTTTGGCGAAAGTTAAAAACAAAATCGAAATTGTTGCAATACAACAGCACACGAAAACTAAAAGATGGCTATCACTCTTTTGGAGAAAGTTTGTATCCAACCAAAATTGTTGCAATTAAACTTCACAGAATCATGTTATCAAAAACAACTTATAGGGCTTGACATCAGAATGCATCATGGTATTTTTTTGTTGAAGATACTGCCATTTTGTAATGCCTCGAGAGAGTTACCCTTCTGTAAAATGTTAAATAAACATAAATATAAATATTCTGTTACCTAGGTTACTTAAAACTTTTTTTTCCATGTCTCACATGAGAAATGCTGTGGACCTTTCAAACCCAACAATGTCTGCCCATTATGACAAATAATTTCACAATTGATTACTAAACAATGACCAAAACATCATTACTACCAATAACATTCCTATGCTCCCATACTTGGGAATGGAGGCGGTCATTGAGAGGCGACATCACGATGCACAAGGCCTATATTCACGTACTGCAGAGCAAGTAAACATTGGCTTGTAGCGATGCCTGCTGTTAAGATAAATGATCAAAACAGATAATGATAAGCATAGGTCTATGAGTGTAGTTTACCACTATAGATGCAATAAGACCACTGTGTGTTGAGAAACGTTATTACCTCCGCCATGTCCTACAACAAGTCCCGTGGTGACTATGACAAAGATACCCCAGTGTGATTGGTTAAACTGATTTATTCGCAGGCTACAGTCATCAAAAATCGACTTTGGTGCAATTAAAATGGGTGCTGCTTTTTTTTGCAAAACGGATAACAGCACCATCATTTAATTATTCTATTGATATGGAAAAAATCTAAATGAACAATCACGTCCAATGTGAAAGGACCTTTACTTGTAAACTATGACCTAAGTTTTACAGACTAAATAACGTATTTATACCCATTTTAAATCAGTCAAGGACTCTCATCACTTGACACTTCACACTATTTGTTGGAAAGGGAGGGGTTGGGGAGGATTCAGTTGGTTGCCATCTACAAGCTCACCGCTAGATGCTACTAAATCGTACACACTGCATCATTTTGGTCTTCCTGTGGTGAATAGTTCTGTTGGCACATTTCCACCTTTCTAAATGCTGTTGATAGGCAGCAGTTTGGCACTCTCTTTTTTTGAGCATTATCTAAGAATGACATATTGAGTAACTTGTGGTCTTGCATAGCAGAGCTAGATATTTCATTTAATAATAATAAACAATGTCGGGCAATAGTAATACGCTAGCATTTCACTGCACTGCACATTTGACAAATAAAGACCTTGAATCTTGAATACTAATCACATTCATACAAATACAAACACACATCACATTCATACAAATACAAACACACATCACATTCATTCAAATACAAACACACATCACATTCTTACAAATACAAACACACATCACATTCATACAAATACAAACACACATCACATTCATACAAATACAAACACACATCACATTCATACAAATACAAACACACATCACATTCATACAAATACAAACACACATCTCATTCATACAAATACAAACAACCTTAACATTCATACAAAGCAAACACACATTAGATTCATACAAATACAAACACAGCCCAATGATCTAGTATATAGGGAGAACAGAAGTGGCCCTAGTACCGAGCCTTGAGGGACACCGGTGTCGAGAGTGAGGGGTTTGGACAAGGAGCCATTCCATGTGACCTGATAGGTGCGATTCGTCAGGTAGGATGTGAACCAGGATAGCACGGAGTCGGCAATGCCGAGTTCAGCGAGAGTGGCGAGGAGGATCTGGTGGTTCACGGTTTCGAACGCCGCAGACAGGTGGAGGAGAATGAGAACCGATGAGAGGGACGAGGCTCTGGCAGCACGGAGGGACTCAGTCACCGCGAGGAGAGCCGCCTCAGTGGAGTGTGCAGTCTTGAAGCCTGACTGATGGGGGTCAAGCAGATTGTTTTGTGAGAGATAGGAGGTCAGTTGGTTAGAGATGGCACGTTCCAGTGTTTTAGAAAGGAATGAAAGAAGAGATACCGGTCTGTAGTTCTGGATGTCAGTGGTGTCAAGGGTCGGTTTCTTGAGGAGCGGCTTGATTCTAGCAGTATTGAAGGACGCTGGAATAAGGCCTGACGTGAGGGAGGAGTTGATGAGGGTGGTGAGGAATGGTAGGATGTCGCTCGAGACGGCCTGGAGGAGGGAGGAGGGGATCGGGTCAAGGGGGCAGGTGGTGGCCCGGTTAGACATAACTATTCTGTTGACATTTTCAGAGGAGAGGGGGATAAAGTGGGTGGAAATAGAGGTAGGAATAGGGGGAGGGAGGATGGCGGCAGGGGTAAAAGAGGAGCTGATGTCCTTCATCTTCTTGGTAAAGTAGGTGACAAAGTCATCAGCTTTGAGAGAGGAAGGAAGGGGAGGGGGGAGGGCAGAGGAGGGTGGAGAACATGGAAAACAGTTTCCTGGGGTTTGAGGCAGAGGAGTGGATTTTGGTCCGGTAGAAGGCAGATTTGGCTAATGAAACAGTAGAGGTGAAGTCTGAGAGGAGGTGAAGATAGCGAGAGAGATCATCAGGACAGCCTGATCTCTTCCATTGCCTCTCAGCTGTCCGTAACTCTGCTCTATAAGCCCGCAGAGATTCGGACAGCCAAGGAGGGGGGGGGGAGAGGATCGTGCTGGTCTGGGGTGAAAGGGACAGAGGGAGTCCAAAGAGGAGGAGAGTGAGGATAGCAGAGTGTCGGAGGCTTCCTCTGTGGATAGTAGAGAGAGTTGTTCGAGAGATGGTAGTGAAGCCCGGACAGTTGAGGCAAAGGTAGAGGGAGAGAGAGATTTGAGGTTACGGCGGCTGGTGACAGTGTGAGGAGTACGGAGGAGGGAGGGGGAGGACTTCAAGGGGAGGGAGAAAGCAACAAAGTGATTGTCAGACACAGGGAGCGGGGTAACGGAAAGCGCAGAGGTACCACTGGACCTTGTGAATATCAGGTCAAGTTGGTTCCCGGCCCTGTGGGTGGGAGGAGAAGGGGTGAGTGTTAAGTCGAAGGTAGCAAAGAAGTCTGTTACTTCAGGTGAGTGCAACTTCTCTGGCAGGATGTTGAAGTCGCCCAGGACAACGAGTGGTGTGCCATCTTCAGGAAAGCAGCTGGGAGTGGCATCCATCTCATCATAGAAGTCGCGGAGGGGACCTGGTGGACGGTAGATCACCGCAATGCGAGCTTGATCGGGAGGGTGACAGTGGCCGCGTGGCGTTCAAATGCAGATCTCAAGTGTTCCAGGGGAAGGACTTGGACATTTATAAAGCAGCTTCTTCTTCGAGTCCGTTGCAATCTCAGATGTCGTTCTGCCAGTATCTGGCGCAGGTCACAGCTGATGGGGTCGGTTCAGCCAGGTCCTGGGGGCTGCACTGGGGGGCGTCATCACACTCCAGTAGGTGGGACATTGTCTGTCCTGCTCCACAGCTGCATGTGTCTTCTGGCTGGTAGCTCCATTCTTTCATAAGTGATTTGCACCTCCCCTGCTCCACTCGTATTCTGTTGAGAGTCTTCCAGGTTAGCCATGGGAGGTTGTGCCCGCTGGCGAGGCATTCCGTAGGGGTGATTCCTCTCTCCATCCAGTCAGGGGCTCGTGCGTAGAGCTGGTTCCATTCATCTTTCCAGATGTTGGTCCTTGCTGTTTCTTTGGTTGTCTGGAGAGGTGGGACTGTATGCAGGAAGCTGGCTCTGGATTTCAGTCGGGGTGGAGGTGCTGTGTGTCCGTGCAGGGGGTGTCTGGTATCGGTCTCCTGTGCTCTCCGCTCATCTTGGGCGACAATGGATCGT
>OMKX01105639.1:0-12946 GCA_900302425.1 Brosme brosme
TGAGAAACAAATGTCTCACCCTACCACCTTTTGAATGACATGTATCATGTATATGTGTGTGTCACTTTAAATAAAAGTTGTCTCCTAAATGTCTAACATGAGGTCACTTGCAAAGCCCTTGTGACCGGTCACAAAAGCCACAGAAAGTACTGTACTGTCTCTTGGCTTAAATGTGCAGCTGACAGCTAGAGCGTATCTGATGGCCTCCCTCTGGGATCTATTTGATTGCCTAGCCCACATTTTTCTGCATGGGTTTTCATCAAATTGGGTTATGAAGAGGTCCACTCTTATTGGAATTACACATGATCGCTTCATACATATTAGGGGACACAGGGCTACAGAAGATGGGCCGGCCACAAATAACCCATCTGACTTGTCTGTGAAATCTCTCCTATATCCGATCCTATTGCGCAATAAGAGTGTGATTTGTTTAAAAGTGGATTTTGGTCGACCGCACGATTCTGTGTCATGCTTCCTTCCTGAATGCTGATGGTGACATTTAAATAAGAGGTAACCTTGACACACTGTTCTTCTCGTTTTGGAAAAACAAATGGGAAGTGACAGCAATGCATTGAAGGTTGTTGTGTTTTTCTTTGAGATAACAAGTTTGAAGGCCAGATCAAATGGGTGACAATAGGTGTTGACGTCCCTTTATCACTTAGGGCAGCAGTCATTTGGGCTCATTATGAATACATGATAAGGTGAAAGTAATGTGCAACCCTCTATCACACACAATGTTTGGAATATCACAGAAATGAATCACAAGTCACTTGATGAATGTAGAAGAGAAGACAATTTTAGGATACTTCCAAAGAAACCGTGTGTAGCCTACTGTTTAGAACTACACACTTGTATTTCATTGGATACGTCTAGTAGCCTATGTAAAATTAGATAATGAAAGAAGCAGTTTTTTGAAAGCTTTTCATGGTTGCGTTGTCAGCGACACAAATGTTGATACTAGTCGTCATTGTAAATAAGCGATTTCAAATATAATTATCCAAGCATTTAAATGAGCAAAATGTGAATTTAACTTGAAATGTAACGCATGGCATATCGGTTCAACTGATCATGGAGAAACACCGCAATGTCAAGCAGATCATAATGGTCTTTCTGTCTGAACAACCCCCGCCCTGAGGTGGGTTTGTGAGTGGACAAACCAATCGGAGGTGCCTGCACAAGGTGGACAAACTAACAATACCATCGATATTACTGATGAACACGAGTATCTCGCAACGTGTCAAACATAAACCGAAATATAACTGGATTAAACTCAACAGGCGAGACATGGTTGCTTCAATGAAATCGATCTCTCAGGTGAATGACAGCTTCTCTTGGGATTTTGAGGTATCTCATTATTTCAGAAAAAGTAACAGATTTGTTCCCCATGAAAGGTTTCTCAGAATTCTGAGATAATAAACTCGTTAATTCAGAAAAAGAAGAGCAGAATTTGTTTTCTTAAGTAAATGCATTACGCTTCCGTAACTATTTTTGGATCTGAAGAAGATTAATCCACTCACGTTGGAGTTACGAGTCCATCTTCTGGCTATATATGGTATTACGCTTTTCTGCTTAATTTGTAAAAAAAGTAAAAGTATAAGAAGGGGGGCGGGGAGCTGTGTCCTTCCACTTTTTCTACAAACGGCAGTACGTTAATTAGGCCTATTGAATCACAATTTATGTAGGCTGATAGTTTAATTCATAATCACATGAAATCTGAGGTTTTTTTATGTATTGCTGCAATATTTATAAACAGATTACTTATTATTACACTTAGATCATACAAGTGTAAATACAGCATTACATTATCTAGAATGCATTGTCTGGCAATTCTCTTTGCCAATTATAGTTCTTACACATCCAGTCGAATTTGTATTCGTAAAAGGGCGAATTGCGAAAACGACGGTAAATATGATCCTTTTGGTTTTCCGTACTTTACGTCGCAGCGTGCGAGCAGACGGAGTACACACGCGACTGGTTTTGTGCGACACACGTGTTGACAACAGGAACGATGGAAGAGGAGATGTTACAGTTCCATGAAATGGGCATAGATGACCGACTTTTAAAGGTAATAGAGCCATTATTGTTATGTGTTGGATCACAATCGATCTCCAGTAGAGCTATCAATGTTTCTTTGCGTTCTGGTAGCGCACAAATGATTAAATACACCTCTTCATGACTGCAAGACGTCATTGTTTTGGCATCTGTGGTGGGAATAACCGTGGGCTGATTCAGTCCACACACTTGTAAACTTTTGTTTCTTACTTACATTTTAACGCACGGTGCGGACTTTCAACGTATATTCAATGTATACACTTGTGTTTTTTGCAGTGGATAGGTTTTTCCGGGATTTCCCAGCGTTACGTACCACAGTAGTGTACTGTCTTACTATAAGAAGCTACTTTAGAATATTAGGGATCTATTTTCCTAAATCAAGTCACTATGAATAACTTTAAACTATGATGATCACATTAACAAATATTCGACACTGACTTCCTCAAATTATGCTATTGTGACCCAGGCCATCGCAGACCTGGGTTGGGCTCAGCCGACCCTTATCCAGGAGAAGGCCATCCCTCTGGCTCTGGAGGGGAAGGACATTCTGGCTCGGGCTCGAACTGGATCTGGTAAAACCGCCGCCTATGCTGTGCCCGTCATTCAGCACATCCTCGCCTCCAAACAGGTATGTCAACCACAAAAAGATGATTTAAACTTGAAGTGGCCAAAGGTAGAATTCATCTATTGGTACATTTCAGTGTTTTCATTTTTGTTGAAGGCAAATTGTTAATCAGAAACAGAATCAGAGAACTCAAATTGCCCTTATGACAAAACACAGTGACTAAGTTGAGGTGCAGAGTCAGACATTAAACATCGTACAGGGTAACTCCTGACAAAAAAGTTGCCGAACATCATGTATTATCAACCAAGAGTGGTCCAAACAAGATTGAAAAGACAGTGTGTACATGGTACTGCAGACAGGATGTAAAAAAAGAACTGGACATTAACTCTTATTTTGACATCCACAGAGCGTCCGTGAGCAGGATGTGAGGGCGGTGATCCTGGTGCCCACCAAGGAACTGGGTCAGCAGGTGCATGCCATGCTGGATCAGCTGACCCGGTACTGTGCCAGGGATGTCAGAGTGGTGGACATCTCTGGAAAGGCTGAGGTATCGGCCCAGAGGTGAGTCCTGATGACCGTTAACATGGCCTGTTTGGTTCTGGTCAGCATGTCATATCGTTCATCTTGTTCACAAAGTGTGCAGAGAGATTCTGCTTCATTAGGGATTTTACTTCCAAATTTAGGATTACATCCAGATCCCAGCTTTCTGGACAGCCTCATCTTATTATTGTGTACGATGACAATCAATGACTACATTCATATCAACCACCAGTTGACCACTCTAGTTTAAATAAAGACATATTGAAGTTAAAAAAGTGAGAAACCGTATCTTCTCCAATTACTGGCCATGAAGGAGGGATCCCTCTTCTGTGCTTTTTCTGAAGGTTTCTTCCTTCTGGGTCTGGGGAGTTTCTCCGTGTCCTTGAGAAGGCTTAGGGTTAGGGGCACTGTGGTTTTAATGTGGCCTGTGACGCCCTTTGAGACTAACTGTAATTAAGGAATGGATATGGGTGGGTGTGGTTTCATCCAATGTAGATTAAGTGCTGTGTTGTTAACCGTAACATTTCTCCATTGCTTTGTGAATGTCTGTGCGTCAGGCCCATATTGATGGAGAAGCCTGACGTGGTGGTGGGGACGCCATCCCGCGTGCTGGTCCACCTCAATGCCCAGAACCTGGCGCTGCAGAACCTGGAAGTCCTGGTGGTGGACGAGGCCGACCTGCTCTTCTCCTTCGGCTTCGAGGCAGACGTCAAGAACCTGCTGTGGTCAGTGGGGGGGAGGGGCATGAGAAGTTTAGTTTTTACTACAAGACTTATTGACCTGTGCCATGTTTATTTATAATTTATTATTGTTCTAATTTAATCGGCTTTTCACTGTGTTTTGAGCAGCCATTTACCGAAGATTTACCAGTCATTCCTCATGTCTGCGACCCTCTCTGTGGACGTCCAGTCCCTTAAGGAGATGATCCTGCACAATCCCGTAAGTACACTCTAGTTTGCACTACGGACACTATGGAAATGCATTCTAGATGCTATCTGGGTGGGGAAATGGGATGCAGAGGTCAAAATAATGCACTGGGTTTTCATGGTTTCCAAAGGTTCTAGAAAGTTTCCCCACACAACCAACTGTGTATGTGCCATCAGTGGCCAATCCTAGTTGTGAGTAAAGATAGATGAAGCAGAAACATTCTGTAAATAAAATTTTACCTATGAATTGACTGAACTAATTAATATTTGTTTTCTATAATTTGAGGCTTGATTCTTTCAATTCTTAAGACAAAGCTTGTGAGTTTAAATGTTTCCGTGCAAAAATCGCTGAAACGGGCCGTTGACGGGCTTTGTGTTCTCCATTGGTCCGATTTGTAAAATCGTTCCAACTTATCCCACGGAAACAGACTTGATGTCATGATTTCTTTTCACAACACGCATATATAAAAAGCAAAGCGGGACTGGTCCCCTTTTAGTCCCCCCTGTCAGTCCAAAGGAAACTATGTATCCAATAACTAGAGATGGCTTGATTGAATGAATATGGTCCCTCTTACAGGTGATCTTGAAGCTGGAGGGCTCCCAGCTGCCTGCCAGCTGCCAGCTGCAGCAGTACAGCATCCACTGCGAGGAGGAGGACAAGTTCCTGCTGGTGTACACGCTGCTGAAGCTGCGACTCGTCCGCGGGAAGACCCTGCTCTTCGTGGACTCCATCGACCGCTGCTACCGCCTCAAGCTGTTCCTGGAGCAGGTGGGCGTGCCCGCCTGCGTGCTCAACTCCGAGCTGCCCATTCACTCTCGGTAAGAAGGACGGAGATGGAGAATAGGGGCGTGTAATTGTAGACCCCAAAGCACGCGGCCGTGTGAAATAGCATCTGTGAAACAGATGTAATAATTGTACGCTTTTAGTCCTATTTGAAGCCAGCGAAAAAATACAGCCACCGTCCTTTAGGCTCTGTGTGCTTTGCTCCCCTTCAAACATCACAATTCTAGTCGTTTTTCGTGCCCCGCTGCAATTCTATCATTTAGTAGTAAAAAAGCAATGCCTTTTACGTAACTAATGTGAAGCTCACATTCTTTACACCTCCACTAGGTGTCACATCATCTCACAGTTCAACCAAGGGTTCTACGATTATATCATCGCCTCAGACGAACACACGCTGTCCACGCCCAAGACACCCTCACTAGCCGGCGGCGCGAAGACGGAGAAGGGAGGGAAGAAGCAACAGAAAACAAAAGGGACAAAGTGAGTTCTCTGGTGTTTTTGTTGTGTTCGTTTCGTGCCTCTATTTCCAAATGTACCCCTCCTGCGGGTATTGCTGGTTTGTTGGTCTCTGATCCGATCCATTTTGTATTTGCAGGGACAAGGAGTATGGCGTCTCCCGAGGAGTGGACTTCCAGAACGTATCCAACGTCATTAACTTTGACTTCCCCAAGTCTGTGGACTCCTACGTACATCGGGTTGGGAGGTAGGGCTCCTTTTTCAAGGCGGATTGGCTCCCGGTTAAAGCACTGTCAATTAACTGGGGGGGTAACTGCAATGGTTGGTGCCATATGTTTCTTAAAGGGACATTTTGAAGCCTAAAGCCGGTTGGTTGCCTTCAAGGGCATCCTGGTCAAGTCTTATAACAAACCATTATCCATATAACCATCCATAGGTTCTTTCTGCATGGCATACCTTTTATTGATTTAGTTGTGTTTTTAATTCATCCTTCCTCTGTTGAGGTTTTAACTTAGTAAATGTATTTGGAAACTAGCTGTCAATCACTATAGCGCTTGTCTTTTTGTCTTGGGCATGACTGGCAGTGGCGCCCTGAGTCAAAGTGTTTTATAGTAGGATCGCTCCCCTTTTTAATAAGTCATGTTCTTTATTCCGCAGAACGGCGCGAGCGAACAACCAAGGCACCGCCCTCTCCTTCATCTCCAACACGGAGGTGGCTACACACGACGATGTGAAGAAGTCACTCGTACAAGGTATGAAGTCCAAGAATCAAGTATTCGTACCAAGTATAAGTCATAGGCATACATCTATAAAGGCAGTGGAATGCCAGTCACCTGTATTGTAAACGCTGTTCAAAACTAATTGTCCATGTTGGTCGGGACAACCTGGTTGAAATGGTCCAATGGTTACGTTCCGCCGTGTCCATATTATGATGCTGTGAGTCACTTTCACAGGTCCGTTGGAGACCTAACACGGGTCCAGGGTTATAAAGATAGAGGCTTGATATCTGTCCCTCTCTTCACCAGAAAACGGTGAATGCATGCTGAACCCCTACGAGTTCAAGATGGAACAGATCGAGGGATTCCGGTACAGGTGCAGGGTAAGTGTTCCACCATTCAAGAGCACTTTTACTTTGCTGGTTTTTCCTACATCCTAATCAGATGGAAATCCACTTTGTTCTTGTCTTCCTAGGATGCCATGCGCTCGGTGACCAAGCAGGCGGTGAAGGAAGCCAGGCTGAGGGAGATCAAGCAGGAACTGCTCAACTCTGAGAAACTGAAGGTGAGTCCGCCGGCCTGACGCAACGCAAGAAGTCATTCATCTTAATAAATTCAAATTTTCTGAAATCACACATTTACACCTGTGCTCTTGGTTATGATGTGTGCGATCATTTTACTCAAAATAAGATAACTTTAAGCCTCTGTTACGATACTTTAAAATTTCCCATCTGGCTATACTGACCGAACAATAAACACCAAACACGTCTATTGCTAGTTGATCATTTAGCAGATGCTTTTAGCCCATAGCGACTTAGAGACGATATGCATCCCTTTATTGTTTTAAATGTTCTTTAAAACACATTCTGTCACGTAGACGCTAACTTTAAGGCTCCAGGGATCTAGGAGATTTGCGGCAACACTGCAGCAGTGTACAGAAATCTCAATTTAGGTTTGTTTTAAGCGAGCCTCGCGTTTCGAGGGTGGACGGGGTTTGGAGAGAATAGGGAGCGAGTGGGGTGAAGAGCGGAGTGTTTTTTTACATTTGAATGAGACTTGAGCTAGCTTGAAATAGCTAGCTCAAGTTGCTTGCATTTCGTACCTTTCTAGGAGAAGGTAATTAGGGCACCTTGCTCAAGAAGTACACCCTGACCACTACACTATCCTTTATTTCCTTTTGTTGACATGTTTTTCTACCTCCTTCTGCGTTTCCAGACCTATTTTGAAGACAACCCCAGGGATCTGCAGCTGCTGAGACACGATAAAGACCTGCACCCTGCCGTGGTGAAACCACACATGAAGAACATCCCAGACTACCTCGGTGAGACACACGGCATGCATGTACACCCCTTTTGCTAGCGCTAGAGTAGAAGGTGCATATACACGCCATATACTCCTGTAGTGTAGATGGTGCATGTGCACCCATTATCCTAGCGCTAGTGTAGATGTTGCATGTACACCCCTTATGCTAGCGCTAGTGTAGATGGTGCTTTCTTTTTAACTTGGGGGGTGATCCATTAAGGGATCCATTAAATTTGCCAAAACCAAAAGTTTCTGCTGGAGTATAAGAGTCCTTTTATACCCAATGTCAAGTACTTACGTCATTGTACTGTATCCAGAGGGAATTGATTATTGATTGTTCCCCATCTCTGATGATTACCTGTTTCCGCCGTGGTCATCCAGTCCCTGAGGCTCTGCGGGGGCTGATAGACCCCTTGTCCGAGAAGAACAGGAGGAGGAGGAACAAGGTTTTTGCCCTCGCCAAACCCACTTTCAAGGTAAGGGCGTGTAGCTTTATATTATAGTATATCCTGTAGCCTCATCAGACCATCCTGATCTTTTTTATATGACAATATAAAACCTTCCCCAGCGCTCAGGGGAGGGAGTTTCAAGGAGTGCTGCAAAAAAAGATCCTGATTTAAAAGCAGTACTATAAGTTATATTCTGAAATAATGCTTACTTTCAATGCCATTGACAAAGTATGATTGTATTTTAAAGATACAGTGGCTCATCTTTTCCCGCGAGTGTTAACATAAAAGTTATCGTTTGAATGAGCTGTCTGTCTAGTCTCTGCAACAATGTCACTGTTCTACCTGGAGAAAGAAGCGGTCAGTCCTTTCATCAAGGTTTTGCCTGACTTTGTTTTACATTCATGTTTATGTCCGAACTCATGCCAAAGCACCTCCCCCTTCCAAAGCACTCGCCATTCAAAGTGCGAGACAAAATTATTGAACGCCTGTGAAGTGAACAGTGAAGAAGACGTGTTTCTGCTATATTCAGCTAGCATTGCAATGTACTCTTTATTAGGGTTGCAAAGGGGCAACCCTAATGGAAATATTCCATATTGGAAACTTTCCATGAGAATTTATGGGAAAATTGAGGGTAATGCAACCAAATTGTATCATATCCAAGCATAAATATAAACATTTTGTTTTGTCATAAGAAAACATCCATGCAAAATGATACAATTAATAAGAAATCATCTGTACATGTGATGGAGGAATGCACAGTGCACTCAATAGCCATGCAGTAAGCAGTGTGCTATGTGCATGTGATTGAGGAATGGCATGGATATTCAAGTGTACTTGAATGGCATCTGTTTGTTTTAGTCAAGATTATGCTAAAATATACTTTCCCCAACTATTTAAGTTCCCTATGAAGGGCCAACCTTCAATTTTGAAAATTCCCAGTTTATTCCCGTTTATTCCCATAAATTCCTGTTTATTCCCTTAAATTCCCGTTAATTCACATGGAAAGTTTCCATCTTTGAAAATTCCCGGAATTTTGCAACCCTACTTAAAACAGATCAAAAGTAGGTAAAATGTGATGCATGTCCAGGTCATGTGGGTCAGAAGGAGCCGGTCTAACGAAGGTCAACATGAGGTCATCAGGAGGTCAGTTGTAGTCCATATTCCCTTTGTGATACTCAGCATTCATCTGGAGGAAAAAAGAAATACAATTTATGCTCAATTATTATTATTATTATTACTAGTATTACTACACAGATATACCGTGATCAAAACCATACATAGCTAACTCTCAGTCCAGACTCTTCCGAGGAACTTATTAGCTTCCTACGGTCTACAGAACTATACCATAGTTATAACTAGTGTAACTCAGAAATAGAATTAATTACAGATCTAACACAAATGGTATACCTCTCTGACTACAAGACAGACTTTTGCATGCTGTAAATGTTTCCCATTGTTTAAAACGTCAACCTCGTTTGGTTTGGGAATCATTTAAAAATAAATTGTCCACTACAGCACTTTCCACAAAGTCTGACGTTACAAGAGAAGGCTGAAGACAACGTGGTTAGCCGTTACTAGGGTCCTTTTATTGGCTTGTTTCTGGGCCCCTAAAGAGGAAGTCTGTGTTCACTGTGACACAGGGCTAATAGGGAAGCCTGGTTAGTGAATCACCAGCCCGGAGGAGACCAGTAAACCCCTGCAGTTTTGTACTTATTTTAATTGTATTTTAACCTTGTGTAGAGATTTAAATTTCCCAGAAAAACTCTGTTTCTTATGAGTGTATTATGCCAGTGGCACAGACACAATATGCCACTCAGGGAGTGTGTGCGTGTGTGCGTGTGTGCGTGTGTGTGTGTGTGTGTGTGTGTGTGTGTGTGTGTGTGTGTGTGTGTGCGTGTGTGTGGTACAGTGGGCCACACACGTGTCTCTGTCTGTGTGCAAAGGAAATGGCTGACTTTGAAAGATGTGACCAATTCTAATTTTAATTGCCAATGAGAAAGAAGAGAAAAAAAAGATCCCTCTATTTATGGGCTCTGTCCAGACGTGCAGGAGAGAAGGGTTTAGCCAGGGAAGCGTATTTCCTTATCACAATTAAAAAGTAGTCAAAAAAAATATAACTGACAGCAAACCTTTGAAGTTTGATTAGCAGTGGTAATATTGGATGGATCAGCGTTAGCCTCTAACAATGGGAAGTGAACGGGTGAAATGAAATTATTCCACAGAGCCAAAGGTAATGTTTTCCACGTCGTTGTCTCTCATTTTCCTTGAATTAGCCACATGGGGATTTCTTTTTTTCCGTTTTCTCCCGAGTGACAGATTTCCTGCCGGTGTTTGAAAAATAAAATATTAAATGAGAAAACCTTTGAGCCCCAGCTGGGGACTTGATTAACAGGACAAAAGATGAAGAAAATACGGCAAGACAAAATGACTTCCAGTTAGAACGTAAAAGTCAAAAGGAACATCCAAGAAGCTTGTCCTACTGCAGTCATAACTTACTTCATAACCTCCCTCTGCTGTACGTACAAATTTAGCTTTCTGATTTCAAGTCCCCCAAACCCCAATGTCAATTGTGTACACGAAAATCCACCGCATGGATAAACAGACACAAAAATAAAAAACAACAAAAAAACAACCAAAAAGACGTACACATACAATTACTTTAACACACATGTGGAGGGCTAGAAAGCAATAATGTATGTTGTTACGAAAGAAAAAAACAAGTTGAGCACAGCCTACAGGAAGAAACAGAACGGGAACTGAAGTATACTTATTTATAGGAGAGAAAATGACAGAGGGGAAAAATGATGATAGACAATGCCATTCTCCTCTATGTTAACCCCTAGACATAAAGAAACAGAAAAAGAGAAATAAAAAAGGGCAACAGAGAGAAAAAGACACAGAGAGAGAGAGAGCAAGAGCCAGAGAGATTGAGTGACAGAGAGAAACAACATCCTGTAAATTATTCATGTAATCAGCTGTAGGAGGCACAGGAGAGAGACAGGACAGACACTCAAAGAAAGGAAAACGACAATGAGAAGGAGAAGTGGTGCAGACAGGAGGGTATTGTATGATGTAGAGAGTAAGCCAGGGGCAGGGGGGTCAGAAAGAGAGAGCGCAAGAGAGCTATAAAGAGAAAGCGAGAGAGAGAGCGAGCACCTGACACCAGCGTTCCCTGCAGGGTCCTAGATGACCCAGGCCACCACCTACCCCACCAACCCCCTCCCTGCGAGATACAAAAACAAAAAAACAATCAGTGGGTGCTAGCAGAATTCCCAAACGTCCCACTCACATAGCGGAGTTACCTCACCTCCTATTAAAGGTTTTACAGTGCTCGTTGCACGTTCCGGGGAGATCGTGCGAGATTGTATTTTATGTTGAGATGGCCGAGCTGTGCGGGGGTCCCGGCGGTGTTTCAGATCTGCAGGCTCAACGTGAACCGGGCCGCGTACCTCCTCTACCTTCTGCCCCACTGACCCCTCCCACCTCTGGGGTCCATGGTTTGTCTAGACTCTAGAGACAAGTATCCATGTCTGACTGCCTGCAAGCCGGCATAGCTGTATGCATCTGTCTCTGTCTGTCGGCCCTGTCTGCTTGTACAGTATGCACGGTGTCTATCTCGGTCGGTCGCTATGTACAGTATCTATCTGTGTGTGTCCCTCTGCATGCCTGTGTAATGCGGTATCTCTGTCTTCCTGCCTGCTTGGTGTATGTATTTATACGCATTGTAAGTCAGTTAGTAAATGCATATTTAATGAACACATTAACAGTAACTAATGAACGTAATAAATGTGTAAATGACACAGACACACACGCACACACACACGCACACACACACAAACACACACAAAACAGATGGTATTCTAATTTAAAAAGCGTACTGAGGATGATTGAGCCATTTCATTTCACAGGGAAGTCACAGCTAAGTGTGTTAGTGTGCATATCCTCAATTTGGGAAACCAGCATGAATGCGCATGAAAGCTAAACCATGACTGCAACCATCCAGCTCTCCCATTTGGCCACTGAATCACGACGAGCATATGTCCGGTCCAATTATTGTCAATTGTCAACACATTTACTCGCCCTTGTTAGTAGTGTCCTTTAGGACTTTTACATTGTTCACAGTTTCTCCTATTCTTTATCTCTTTCTCAGCCCCTTGCAGCACCAAAACATACACAAATATCACAGCGGAACAATATGTTCAAAATACAGCATATCACATTGAACTCATGGCACTTATTCTGTTCTCCGCATCACGCTCGAATGCCTGCGAGTCGCTCATTTTTTTCATTTTCCTTTTTTCTCGTACTGAAGATGCTGATGCACAAATTCCCATGGGTTTGGCACAGGGGTCACACGTCAGTGGAAACAGAAAACAAACACAGTCTTATGAGTGTACAAACACCCTCAAAGCGCTGGCTCTCACTCTGAGAATGTGTATGTGTGTGTGTGTGTGTGTGTGTGTGTGTGTGTGTGTGTGTGTGTGTGTGTGTGTGTGTGTTTGTGTTTGTGCGGGTGTACACACGCGCGTGTTAAAATGCATACGTGGAAGCGCGAAGACGAAGGGGCGAGAAGGCGGGCCGTGCGCTTGATCACAAGGCAAAACAAGGCGTTTCAAAGGCGCTTCCAGACGATCCGGGAGAGATTTACGACAGCATTTCAACAGCGGTGCGTGGCAATGAAAAGAGAGATCTGGACGACCGTCGCATGGCGTCAGAGCGTGGGATGGAAACGGCGAAAGAGTCAGAGAGGGGCATAAAAAGTGACTCCAGAAAGGAGTTAAAGACTATAACCGTGCGGAGAGAGAGAGAGAGAGAGAGAGAGAGAGAGAGAGAGAGAGAGAGAGAGAGAGAGAGAGAGAGAGAGATCCCTAAAAGATTAGCGCTTAGCAAACACGGTTGGAAAGAGAGGAAAGACAATTCTGGCAAGTAGTGGTCAATTGGTGAATAAGGAATGTTCCGGAAGGACGTTAAGAGAAACTTCTTCATCTCTTCTTCATCTGTGTGTGTATGTGTGTGTGTGTGTGTGTGTGTGTGTGTGTGTGTGTGTGTGTGTGTGTGTGTGTGTGTGTGTGTGTGTGTGTGTGTGTGTGTGAGTTTGTATGTGTGTGTGTCTGTGTTTGTGAGTGAGTGAGTGAGTGAGTAAGTGAGTGAGTGAG
>OMKX01105654.1:0-13563 GCA_900302425.1 Brosme brosme
TCTTACTTCTTTCCAATGACTTTAGATTCATTGATTGCAATGCCTTTTATTTCCAATGTGTTTCCGTGGCACAGTTGATGAATTTAATTTAAGTTTAAGTAACATTTAAGTATAGTTTTGATGATTATTTGTTCTATTAATTTATCATATCCAAACAGATAGAATAATTAATTCCCAATAGTTAGTAGTCACAAAGGAAGGTGGGAACAATCAGAAAAGAGAAAACTTGTATGGCTTATTACTCCAGACCAATAGGTGGCGCTAGTGGGTACTGACTTAGTTTAGTGGCTCCCAGAACATTATAAGAAGGATCCGCCTCACTCTCCAGCAGGTCTTTCTGTAAGGGCCTGGAAAGATAATTACCCGGACCGCGTTTCATATTCCCGCTTCACAACCGTTTTTTATCAGCATTAATTTCGGTATGTTCCTTGGATTTTACATTTGTGATATTTTATGGAAAATGTTGTGCTGTGTTGCTCTCCTTGGTTTTCTCTTTTTCGAGGTGTTAATGGTTGTTTGCGAATGCCGTTGTAGGGCATATTTCCTCCTGGCTTTGTTAATATCCCCTGGCTTTGTTATCCAGCTCACTCACTCAACTCAGCCTGGGGATTGTTTGAGTGTCTGGCAGACAGTTCATGTGACTTTTAGTGTGTAAAGTTGGGTCAATTGTGGCCGTGGATAACCTCGTTCTCCCCTCGGCGAGGGAACGCCTGGAGCGGATTGCAGCAAATGAGCGTTATTGTGAGAGAGGGTGGGACTTAAAGTTACATGGGTTTAGCGGCGAGAGAGAGCGCTTTTTTACAAAATATTGCTGAAACATTAAGTCTCCTTTGCGTTGTTGTTCTTGTCCTTTTAGTTTATTTTTTTCTTGCTCCTGGGACTTTTATCTGGCTTACACAGCTCGTAGGAAACAAGTGAACGGAAGTAGCGTTGCGGTAGACCGGCATAACGCTACGATACATGATCTTCTCCCCCTAGAACGGAGCGTGTGTAATGTTCCTAGCTGATGTTAGCAGGCCCCGCTAACAAGGCGCATGGCCGGGCCGCCGGCGGAGCACCACAGTTGGCAATGTGTTGTCTGGAGATTGTAAACTCTTTCTTTTTTTTTGTTATTTATTGTACTAAATTAATACCCCGCCTGCGTTCATGTATCTGCCAGGACAATGCCACCAAATCTTTACAAACCTTGCGTGAATCCCCTGATCAAGGCTGAAGCTGAGCTATAGGCTAGCCAGCCAATAGCTGTTAGCAGTAACCCTTTTCCCCTTCCTTTTCATTCAGCCGGATGACACTAAAGTTAAATTAACAAGAGCTTTATTTGAACTAAAGCCGTAACCTAATAATTGTGTTTTAGCGTTGGTGAAACTGCGTTATGTAGATGTGATGACGAGGCACATCCGGATGTTAGTGTTCATGGTCCTAACCAGGATGTAGAGTTCATGGTCCTGTCCAGCATGTAGTGTTCATGTTCCTGATCCGGATGATTTTATCATGGTCCTGACCAGCCTGTATTGGAAATGGTCCTGACTTTGTAGACAGGATATATTATGGTCTTGACCAGCCTGTATTGGTAATGGTCCTGACTTTGTAGACAGGATATATTATGGTCTTGACCAGCCTGTATTGGTAATGGTCCTGACTTGGTGGAACCTAACCAAATAAATCAGAAAATGGTGGCATGGCTTGCAGCCAGAGTGAAATAAACCATTAGGTCCGTCAACTTAGTAGATTCCTAATGTTTTGACTAGGCTTAATACTCCCCAACTACTTGTACATGTATTGGACCATGACTAAATTCAGTGAATACTTGGTTTTGATTATATTTTCACAGGGTGTCTTTTATGAATAATCAAAAGCAGCAAAAGCCAACGCTAACCGGCCAGCGTTTCAAAACTAGGAAAAGAGGTTTGTGTTTTGTTTTTTTGCTCGTCTTGCACAACATTTTATTTTCACGACGCTCCCTCCGTGTCATCACATTCCTTTGCACTGACTCTCGCTGTCTTTTTCTCCCCGACAGATGAAAAGGAGAGATTTGACCCTACTCAGTTCCAAGAAAGTATCGTACAAGGCTTGAATCAAACTGGCTCAGATTTGGAAGCAGTTGCGAAGTTCCTGGACGCCTCTGGTGCCAAGCTTGACTATCGCCGGTATGCAGAGACGCTGTTTGACATCCTGGTGGCTGGCGGCATGCTGGGTGAGTGGTCGGTTACGTTGGCTAGTCCTGATGAACCCGACGGTGCTGCAGCCGTGAGCACGGCCCGATGTCTCTCCAGTGCCGGATGTCAGAGACTTTCACAGTTCCAACATGTTGTCTAACCAGTTAGAACCCCCAGGTCCCTTACACGGGGGTTCCAGGTAGAACCCAAAGGTCCCTTACGCGGGGGTCACAGTTGGAGCCCCAAGGTCCCTTAGACGGGGCCCAGGTAGAACCCAAAGCCCCCTTACATGGGGCCCCAGTTAGAACCACCAGGTCCCTTACAGGACCAAGTTAGAACTGCCAAGGCCCTTTACACGTAGCCCCAGTTAGAACAACCGGTCCCTTACGGGGACCAGTAAGAACCCCAAGGTCCCTTACGGGTCCCAGTTAGAACTGCCAGGTCCCTTACTGGGTCCCAGTTAGAACCACCGGATTCCATACACAGGGCCCCAGTTAGAACCACCAGAACCCTTACACGGGGCCCAGTTAGAACAACAAGGTCCCTTCCGCGGCCAAGTTGAGTATTAAAGAATAGTGACTATGGGTTTTTGCCCAGATCAACTCCTGTTCTAAACTATGAATAACGCTACCCAACCTGATGTGGACCAGTAATCTGTATCCCACATGGCCTGAGTGAAGGTGTCTGTGCTGAATCTGGAGGCCTGACCAGAGCCCCTGTCCTGCTTCTCCTCCTTTTCAGCCCCGGGCGGGACCCTCTCCGATGACATGACCCGCACAGAGTTCTGCCTCTTCACGGCCAACGAAGACCTGGAGACCATGCAGGCGTACGCTCAGGTAGGATCGGAGGCGCGGCGCAGCGATGTTTTATGACCTAGATATGAGACTGGCGTGACTTAACGTTGGACAGAAAACACAGCATAAAGGGTGCTAAAAACATCGAGCGTGACAGGGTGATGGGTTGTTGGGGCATGCATGTTTTCAAATTGACCCAAGAGATTCAGGCTGGGGGTGACTAGAATGTCGACCCAACTTGTGAAATGTGCTCACCTCGGACATCACGTTCGGAGATGGAAAGGTTTGCCGGTTAGTCATGTCATTTTGGCGTATGTGATTCTCATTACAAGCTTGCATTACAACACTTTTGTATTGCTATCAAAACCTTTTTTTCCCAAATAGGTTTTTAACAAGCTGATCCGGCGATACAAGTACCTGGAGAAGGGATTTGAAGAGGAGATCAAAAAGGTGAGTGTTAAACTCCTTCACCCGTTTGCCCATCCATACAGCACCTTGTTTTAATAAGGCTGTGTGGCTTCAGCTCACTGCAGTATTAATGTAGAACATTGGTTTCATGTCCATAGGATGACACTGGTGGTTCAGTCTGGCACGTCAAGATTATATTAAAGAATATTGTAATTGTAATGCCTTCCGAGGTATGGTCGAATGTTGTTGCACTAAACAAGCAGCCATGATTTAATGTATTCTGAACTTTTATTCGCCGACTGTCAAAACGCTGGTGGATGGCAAACGCCATAAACCACAACTCTTGCGCATATAATAACATGATTCTGTGTCGGGATTGTAATCCTGTGTATTTCTTTCTTCGCCTCCTGCAGTTGCTGCTGTTTCTCAAAGGCTTCGACGAGTCGGAGCGCAACAAGCTAGCCATGCTAGCCGGAATCCTGCTGGCCAATGGCAACATATCGGCATCCATCCTGAACAGCCTTTACAACGAGAACCTCGTCAAAGAGGGTGAGTCGGGGGGGTGTGCTGAAACGGCCTCTCTTTGAACCCAAATCAGCTTGACTGTTCGCCACTATAGGGCTAATACGCGATAGTTTAGATCTCGTCAATCGTTGCCCCGTGTTTGGTTTGCTTTTTTGAAGTGCTTGGAATTGACTGTGTATTTTTGGATGTTGGTCTTCAGGCGTATCTGCGGCCTTCGCCGTGAAGCTGTTCAAGTCCTGGATCAACGAGAAGGACATCAACTGTGTCGCCTGCAGTCTCCGCAAAGTGGGCATGGACAACCGACTGATGGTAGGAAGCGCCGTCAAACTAGCAAGGCTAGCCCGCGGGTTAGCAAGGTGTCGAGTCGTGTTAAAAGTGACGGACAACCGGGTCCAAAAGCATTCAATCGCCGCCACTTGTTACGGACGACAGACCTACCAAATATCTTGTCAACTTAGAAAATGTTAACTTGGAAAATAATGAATATATAGGTCTCAAAGACCTTAATGACACGACTGGAAGGAAATTACGTATTTCTGTTGGTCACGTTTCTGTTCAACAGTCACTTTGTCATCGGACTCACTGGTGAATGGCCTGCCTAGCTAGCAATACAGCGCTACATTTTATTTTTATGCTACTCGACCGCATGCAGCATTTTGTTATTGTGTGTGCCTTTTAGAGGGGATTCCGAAGTTTCAAAATGACCGACGAGAATTTGTCATTTATGTTGGTCCCAGGAACTTTTCCCTGCCAACAAGCGGAGCCCGGAGCACTTCTCAAAGTACTTCACCGACGCCGGCCTCAAGGAGCTGGCCGACTTTGCCCGCAACCAGCTATCCATCGGGGCCCGCAAGGAGCTGCAGAAGGAGCTCTACGAGCAGATGGCCCGCGGGGACCCGCAGAAAGAGGTGCGGCCCGAGGGAGAGCGCTGGTCTTGTGGCGGCACTTGGTGCGCGGCTCGTTTCGGCACCAGCCCCGGCCCCCTTATTGCGTACTAGGAATGCGTTGGACCCTTCGATCTTTTGATGACACAGCAGATGTGCAATCACTGAGCCTTGCAAATACCGTCATAAGTAATAAGTAATAAGTACCGTCATAAGTAGAAAAAATGAAGGGATGCCAATGTTTTAACGATAGATAGATAGATAGATAGATAGATAGAGAGCAGGGGCGAGACTAAACCTGTGCTCTGCAGATCATCGCCTACACCCGGGAGGAGATGAAAAAGGCCGGCCTCTCCGAGCAGGCCATGATCAGCATCATCTGGAGCAGTGTGATGAGCTGCGTGGAGTGGAACAAGAAGGAGGAGCTGGTCACCGAACAAGCCATCAAACACTTAAAGGTAGCTGCACCTAAAACACAGCCCTGCCATCGAAATCCCCGTGTAAGGGACCTGGCCGTTCTAACTGGGCCCCGTGTAAGGGAACTGGCCGTTCTAACTGGGGCCCCATAAGGTGGTTCTAACTGAGCAGAGGGCAGCACTGCGGCCCCAATAAGGAAGCTCTTTAAAGAGCCAGTGGACCCACTGTTTCAGATAAATTTCGAACACTGATTTAAAAAAATTTGAGTTTTAGGATAGAAGGGGGTGTGTTATCCCCATGGTTACGACCCATGTCAACTTTGTGATGCTTTTTTTAGTACCGTCGTGTAACTGTTCTGAGCGTTATAATAAGCGATGTGTGTATGAAATCCGTCACCCACCGTAGCGATATACTATAAGTGTCCGGGCCTAACCAAGCCTAACCCCCCCACTCGGACGCGGACATTAAATTCATCACTGCTCAGAAGGAGCTTCACCATCCACACACACCGTGGCGTTATAAAATAAGTGTCCGAAATGCTCAACTTTCTCGCGGACAGCTTTAGTCAACCGCTGCCAGACAGAGCACCAGACAAACTGCGCCGCCGGTGCCCCCTGATCGTGACATCAGACCACCTCGAAAAAGGTAGTCTGGCGTCACGGAAAGAAAGCCACCTGCGTTCGCATCAGAGTTGAACGTTCAGTGTTTTGGGGAGACCAACAAAAACATAGGCTTGCACCCCTTTTTTTCTCTAAATCGGGGACCTATTTCAGTAACAGTGATAAAATGGCATAGATTACTATGTTGACGATCGTATAAGACAAACGACCACGTTTAAAACAAAAGATTTTTGGCTCTTTAAAGAACGGCCACTTGGTCAAAGCCAGTGTTAGCCTGCTTCTCCCTCAGTCGCTCGGTTTCATATCAAAATGGAGCCCCGCGCTTTTGGCTCGATCACCTGATGTTTGGCCTTTCACCGAGTGCACAACCTCCCCCTCTCCCGCAGCAATACAGCCCCCTGCTGAAGGCCTTCACCTCCCAGGGCCAGTCGGAGATCAGCCTGCTGGTCAAAGTGCAGGAGTACTGCTACGACAACATCCACTTCATGAAGGCCTTCCAGAAGATCGTCGTGCTCCTCTACAAAGGTCCGTCGCGGCCACAAGCGCCTCCTAGCTAGCCCTTTTGCCTTTTTTTGGGGGGGATTTTAAAGGTTAAAATGCGACAGACTTTCAAACCCAGTGCACGGCCTTGTTGTCCCCGCAGCTGATGTGCTGAGCGAGGAGGCCATTCTCAAATGGTACACCGAGGGCCAGCTGACCAAGGGGAAGAGCGTCTTCCTCGAGCAGATGAAGAAATTCGTTGAGTGGCTGAAGAACGCGGAGGAAGGTGAGTGTGTGAGAGTGAGTGTGACGGTACGGCCCGACCAAACGCGTGGCCTCGATCGTGGCAACGCCCCCGCACTCTCTAGTGGCTGCTTGTGGGAGTTTACCACTTTGTCGATCGACGTGCTTAAAACCAGGATATGAAATTCCACCTCGAGTCCGTATGGTCCGTCAGTACTGACTGAATGTCGATTGTCCAATCGCATGGCCGAACGCGCGCTTCTCGACGCGCTCATTTGCATAAAGTTAACTGAAGTTCAACTTTTGTCCCTCCCCTTTACACGCACCACGTCCACTCGCCCGCACGCGAGCCTACCCAGAATCCCTTGCCCCACGCGAGCACGCCTCCAGCACGCCTCCAATACAAAGTCAATGGGAGACGAGTAGCACGCTCGCGGCCACGCGTTTGGTGGGACTGCACCTTGAGTGTCCTGTTTGTGCCCCGCATTTTTAAGGAGCCAGTGAACCCACTGTTTCAGATGGAATTCAAAATGAAATCTGTTTGGGGTTGAGGGTTTCAGAAAAGAGGGGGGCGTGTTATCCCCATGGTAAAAACCCACGCCAACTTTGTGATGTGTTGAGTTATCTAAGTCGTTTCATATGAGCGTCGTAGTGAGCGACGCTGTATGTGTAATGTGCCACACACTACCGCTTACCCTCACTCGGACACGGGCGTTAAGTTCATCGCCGCTCAGACGGAGCGTCGCCATCCACCGACACCGTGGCGTTAAAACAACAAGGGTCCGCGAAGCTCAACTTTCTCTCGGCCGCCGCAGTCAACCTGCTGCCAAGACAGAGCTCCACTATTGTTCTACAAATAGTGTAGATGATAAATGAACTGCATTTATATAGCGCTTTTTCGAACCTAGTGGCCACCCAAAGCGCTTTACAAGTATTGCCTACATTCCCCCGTTCACACACACATTCACACACCGACAGCGGTGTCAGCCGCGCAAGGCGCCAGCCAGGCTCAGCGGGAGCAGTTAGGGTTAGGTGTCTTGCTCAGGGATACCTCGACACTCAGCTAGGAGGAGCCGGGGCCCGAACTGGCAACCTAGATCTGCAAACAATAAAATTTGGGAGGGGTGCTACATCTCATCAATGAGAGGCAGAGTAGGGCGGGTCACGCCGTCTGTCTGCTCTGTCGGCTAGACTCCGCCGCTGCTGATAGACCGCCTCGTGCCGCTCGTGCGAACTGCTAGCTACACCTCCATACAGCGCGGAGAACACACTCACTGTAAGCAACCTGTTTTTATCAAAGTAATTATGATAAGGTTAGCTTGCGGTGATAAGGTTAGCTTGTCAACTTAGAGGAGGTCCACCCACACCGTTGCGTTATACGTGTCCGAAAAGCTAAACTTTCTCTTGGACGCTGCAGGCAACCGCTGCCCGGACAGTGCTCGACACAACTGCGTTCGAAGCAGAGTGGTACGCTCACTAGTGTTTGGCAAAAACATAGGATTTTGCCCCTTTTTTCTCTAAATTGGGGGACTGATTTCAGTTCCCGATCAGGATAATATCAAAGACAAATGACCTAGCAAATTAGCTATGGCGCTTCTCCATTGACCTGCACGGTACAGGACGTCAAGAGTTTGTATCTGACTTGTACCGTGTTGCCTGTAGGGCTGGTTAGTGTTACCGCTAATTGTTACGAACAAGTCTGTGTTCTTTCTAAACTTCACTCAGTATTTCTTTTTTGTCAGGAATATTATTGTGTTATTGTCATTTTAAGATTAACAGTGAGATATTATGGCGTTTATATAGTTAACGTAATTTTCTGTTTTAAACATGGCTCTTTCCGCCCTAGAAACAATATTTTGTTATATTTAAAATATAAATAATCTTGTTCTGAATTTAATAAATTGAAAAAAAGTGTAGCAAAGCAGGGAGACTGCAGTGGAGGACAGGCAAGCCAAAGTGAGGCACATAGCTGTTCAAAAGATAAAAGCACTGGTACAGGCAAAATAAGCACAAGTAATAATGTGCTTTAGTGCAGGGAACTGGAGTTGTGGGGGGCAGGGTATTGTATGTCACTGAGTTGTTATTGTTTGCACTGCTTCATACAGTAGGTCTGAACATCACTGACAGGCTTTTATGAGTCACTTGAAACGGCGGTTGTTTAGAGAAATGTAGCATGAATCATAGGAAGGCATGCAAATGTCACCTTTTTGGGCCGTCACCAGTTTGCACCCCTGCCCCTTGGTCGTGATGTCACGAAAAGAATGCCACCTGCGTTCGCAGCGGAGTGGAACGTTCACATCGTGTTTTGGGGAGACTGGCAAAAATATAGGATTTTTAACCCTTTTTTCCCCAAAAAAACTGGGGACTATTTCAGTAGCGGTAAAAAAAGGGCAAAGATTACCATGTTGGCAATCATAGAAGACAAATTACCACATTTAAAACCAAAAAACACAACGGATTTGGGTTCACTGGCTCTTTAGGGCAAATTGTTCCTTTTTTTTATTTCTAAAGCTGTTCCGTTTTCTCGAACGATTTGGTTTTTAATCGTGCTTCCAAACGCCCTGTTCCTCCGCTCTTTCCTGTCCCACACAATGCCAAACGAAACAAGTTTAATTTGTACATTCATGTGGTGTTTCGATGAAATAAACGACGTCTCTCGTACAGCGTGACACTGTTCACCAACTGAAAACGAAGGCAAATGCCACGACGGTTTATTCGTGGATGTTGAATACTTGGTGCTTTTGTCAATCGCGTGTAATGTATAATTAAACCCATTTTCAGTCACTTGTGTGCATATTACTAACGCCAACCTTTTTCTTCTCTCGGTTTGCAGAGTCCGAGTCTGAGGAAGATGAGACCGACTGAGACCCTGCCCACTCGATTCCTTTTTTTCTTTCCAGTACCAGGAGTTCTCATTCCTTTCCCCCTCCTCCTCCTCGTTACGTCGTCCTCTCCCCTCCCTCACACACTTCACCAACCCAACTGAACTCATTTTAAGATGGAATTGACTAACAAAATGAGTTTTAAACCAATCAAGAGCTGTTATCGCAGTGTCGGCCCCTCCCCCTGGAAGCAGAATTTGGCCAATCCCCTCTTTATGGTTCTGCGTTGTTTAGCCCCCTGTGGGTCCGGAACCGGGAAACATTCCATGTAGAATTGACAACCCAGGCCACGGGTGGTTCAAGCCGCTGAAGGCCTTCTTGCTGTCGAACTACCGGCGCACCCCCCAAAAAAATGTCAAGTTGTCGTTTCAAACTTTGAAAGAAAGAATTGCCAAATGTAATGTCCTCGCTGCTCTGTAAGGTCTCCGGGTCCTGAACGTTAGCGTTCGTTTCCATGCGGGATTAGTATTTGTATGAGTTGTCTCCGAACCACCTCCCCCAAGATCCTCGCCAGCCAACTCTATATTGGTTTCGTACTTTTTCTTTAATCTGATAACCAATTGACTTTTTTTATGGAATAAAAGATTATTGAAATTATTTCACCCCGGTCGACTCTTTATCGTGGTGTGGTATGCTGTTAAACCATGTTTTTCATGTTCACTGATCTGTAACTGCATATCTATGAGTGCTGACTTCGAGTGTATTTGGAGTGTTATGCACCAGTCCACTAGAGGCCACTGGACAGAAGGTTAACGTATTTGTGCTTAGTCATAATTGGATGTAACACCTGCTTAACCATTATGTACACAATAAGGTGACACTTTACAGATTTTAATATATATATATATATTTTTAATTGTACAAAAATACAACTTTGAGCAGCTTCTTGGTATTGGTGATGTGCAAAGGATTCAACTGTAATGTATTGAAGTACATAATCTTACACGGTAAAAGATTCCCGAGGTAGGCCTACTTCCTCTGACTGCAGTCCTTCATGAGGTAGTGGGCAAAAAAAATGTTAAAATATTTGGCTTTAATGTTTTCTTTTGGATTTCGTTGTGAGATTAATTTGGAAGAATAAGGTCAATCTAGGGATCTATCAATCGATTGTGCAGCTAATTGTATTCCTTATTGCATTCATCTTTTTTCAGTAATCTTAATGACCACTCCTAAAAATACATATTGATTGTCAAACTATTAGTTGTTAATTAGACGGTGCACATCTGTGGGCTTAATAGCCCACTCTAAACATGCCACGTGACCGGGTGGCCACGTGACTCTTAGGCACAGGACCACAAGCTATCTTTTCAGTAGTGCGGAGAACATTAGGCCATGTAGAACAAAAATAAACGTATTTTATGCGGTAGTCTTCGTTGTCCAAGATACTGGACATGAATATATTAATATTTCCTATTTACAAGCTAACACCCTATCACCGAACATGGCCTAGAATATAGCGCTGCTCAAGTTTGAACTGCGCGCGAGCTTGTGATCACAACCCGGACTGACCGCTCTTTAAGCACTGCTAGGTGACCGCGGACGGCGCGTCTGATTGGACGGTGCAACTCAGGGGAGGGGGAAACGAGCTTGTCACTGTTTCTTTGACCGAAATAGACGTCCGTCAAAGTGGGGGCAACTTGACACATCGGCTCAGGTGACAGAAACGCCAAAACAAAGCGGATCAGACCCTCGCGTACTGGGACAGAAAGTGCATTTTCAGTGTGCTATATTCATATTTACATTGTCATAGTCGTATTTGGCACGTGACTTGTGATCACATATCGGTAGGGTCAGGGTGAGCCAACGCCTCCATGTAAACATTGACGTGTTGAACCGTGGATGTCCATTTCAAACAGCCGACTGCTTCCCTCCATCTCTGAGCTGTAGACGGAGACAATATCAAACACGGTGATCAATACAGAATTCAACCCGGTTTTCCCTCGTGCTGGTCCTACTCACCGCCTTCCTCTGGTCGCTGAGGCAGAACGTGCAGATGGGTCTCAGGGAAGATCCGCAGAGGCCGACGGAGCTCTGCAGCGCGTTCTGGTACCGGAGGCAGGGCTGCCCCGCCTCGAGGCAGTCCTCTTCCCCGAGGAACAGCACGTTGGCCAGGTGGGCGATGTAGCTGGACGCCAGCCGCAGCGTCTCGATCTTGGAGAGCTTCCGGTCGGCCGGCTCCGTGGGGATGAGGGCGCGCAGCGCGGTGAACGCCGTGTTCACGCTGTGCGTCCGGTCCCTCTCTCGCGCGTTCGCCGCCTGCCTCTGCTTGGTGACGCCCGGCAGGCGCCTAGCGTCGACCCCCGCCCTCCTCCTGGTGGGGTCTCTGACGTCCACGCCGCCGCCTCCGCCTGTGGACTCGTCGGAGCTGCCGCTGTCCGAGTCGTCCAAGTCGGACGGAAAGCCGTCCGGTGGCACGCCAGAGTCTCTGCCTGTGGCCTTCATGGTGGCTTCGAGTCGACTGTGCCGGGGACCGGGCGGAAAGGCGCCTGACAGGCAGCGTCCCATCACCGAGAGCTGGAGTGAAAATAGCACCTGCGGAGAGCAGCTGCCGCCGATCCGGTGACCGCGGGGGCTCGCGCTGCGCGTCGCGTTGGCAGATCAGCATGCCATGTCTAGAGTGACGGATCCTTTCTGGGTCGCCGCGACGCGGAGCTTCGGGAGGGAGAGCAGGTGGGGGCAGTATAGGAGGACACCTGTCGAGACAGACATGGTCCGGTCTAATATAGGAGACACCTGTCGCGATCTGGGGAGACCAACAGAATAAATATAACGACGCTCGTGGCCAGGCTCTCCCGTGTGTTTGACATGACAAGCTGCTGTCTTGACCTCTGATCTTAGATCCTATTGGTTGTCCTTTCCCAATTCTCAATCACTTAAACATTGTTTTTTATGTGTTTTATTAAGTTGTATTTTTAAAAGCGTATTTACATGGTATTCCTGAACAGAGGACTTGTAGTGGAAACATGAGGAGTTGACCGAGGACTTTTATATTGAAAACATGAAGAGTTGACAGAGGACTTTTATAGTGAAAACATGAAGAGTTGACAGAGGACTTTTATAGTGATAACATGAAGAGTTGACAGGACGTTTATAGTGATAACATGAAGAGTTGACAGAGGACTTTCATAGTGAAAACATGAAGAGTTGACAGTTTTTGCAGGTCCTCCTAATCGGTTGATTTTATCCACCTAACAGAATATTCAGTCTTAGCTAAAATTAAAAGACAATTGTTAAATATTATATTCCATCATTCCTGGTTGAGTTTGCCACTGTACGCTCATCAGTATGAAGTCAGATGTGATTCAGTCAGGCTTGGCGTGTACGTTGTTGGTCCTCTATGCAACAAAGCAATTCAAATATCATTGATTTGTACAAGGAGGGACTGTTTCACGATGTCAGACAAAAATGAGTTGCCGTTTCGGAGGGAACCATCAAAATGTCTCTGGACCTATGGCGATCAGAGGTCTCCCTGTCCTCCAGAGGTCAGAGGTCTCCCTGTCCTCCAGAGGTCTCCCTGTCCTCCAGCCGGTCAGAGGTCTCCCTGTCCTCCAGGGGTCTCACTGTCCTCCAGGGGTCTCACTGTCCTCCAGAGGTCTCCCTGTCCTCCAGCCGGTCAGAGGTCTCCCTGTCCTCCAGAGGTCTCCCTGTCCTCCAGAGGTCTCCCTGTCCTCCAGCCGGTCAGAGGTCTCCCTGTCCTCCAGCCGGTCAGAGGTCTCACTGTCCTCCAGGCGGTCAGAGGTCTCCCTGTCCTCCAGGCGGTCAGAGGTCTCACTGTCCACTGTCCTCCCTCTCCTCACCCTGCAGGTGAGGAGAGGGACATTAAGACCTTCGATCGACCTCCGACCTCCTCACCCTGCAGATGAGGAGGGTGTGGCCCTGTCGCGGGCTCAGTTCCGGTCCCTCGACGGCCCCCGGGACATGGTGAGGGGCAGCGAGATGGACGAGAGCGAGGACACCTCCCAGTAGAGCGAGCGAGACAGGAAGAGCTGGTAGAGGACCACCACCGCGATGGCCTGGCACAGGACCACTCCGATGGTCACCACCTTGAGAGAGAGGGGGGGTGAGAGAGGAGGGGTGAGAGAGGCGAGAGGCAGGGGGAGACAGAGGAGGGGTTGGAGAGGCAGGGGGAGACGGAGGAGGGGTTGGAGAGGCAG
>OMKX01105665.1:0-11600 GCA_900302425.1 Brosme brosme
ATACCATGGATGGTTTCTCTTCTCAGAAGAGACTAGAGCAGAGGTGGGCAAAGTACGGCCCGGGGGCCGGACCCGGCCCGCCACGCACTTTAATCCGGCCCGCGCAGCATTTAGAAAAAAATGTCTAATTAAGTATATTTTTCTTGCAATAGACGACTTTATGGTTGAAACCACTAGATGGCGCACTGCACCTACAACCCCCTTTTGACAGTCAATCATTTCACTCTCCACTGCACTGATACTGAGATAAGCGCATTGACAAAATGAGCAGTCAAAAGAAACGAAAAGTCGACAGCGAGTGTCGGGTTTTTAACAAAGAGTGGACGACAAAATATTTCTTTACTGAGGTTAGATTAAAGGCCGCATGTTTGATCTGTAAAGAGAGTATTGCCGTACTCAAGGAATATAACATCAGCCGCCACTTTTCCACCAGGCATCCTAACTATGCTAGCAACCTGTCAGCTCAAGACAGGGCCACTACTGCCTCGAAGTTGGCTGCTAGTTTACAGGCTCAGCAGAGCATTTTTACGCGACAGTCCACCATTCAGGAATCATGCACAAAGGCAAGTTATGTACTAGCATACAAGTTAGCAAAAGCAAGCAAGCCTCTCTCTGAGGGAGAGTTTCTGAAGGACTGCATGATTGAGACTGCTGGTATTCTATGTCCAGAGATAACAAGCAAATTTGAAAACCTCAGTCTGTCGCGCAGAACAGTCACTCGCAGTGTAGAGCTAATTGACGATGACTTGGCCAGTGGGTTAAACAAGAAAGCGGAGTCTTTTAAGTTCTATTCCTTAGCGCTGGACGAGAGTAATGATATAAAAGACACAGCTCAACTCTTAATCTTTATCAGAGGGATTAATGACAAATTTGAAATCACGGAGGAATTTCTAACCATGGAATCCGTTCCGTTCCATTCTGTTCCCATTAAAATTCAATGAACAACTAAACTTGGGTGAGTTGTTTTCTGTCCTTTTTTAAAAATAAGGTTTTACATGTAATTGCAATTATCTATTTATTTTTGTATGGTGGCCCGGCCCGGCTGTCAATTTCCAAAACACAATGTGGCCCTTGAGCCAAAAAGTTTGCCCACCCCTGATGTAGCCTCTTGTTCAACTCCAGACACATCCTGGGTAAGAATGGACTAATAATAATGGAGTACTGCAGTGTGGGCGACCAATGTACAGTATTTGTCATTCTCCTAACAATTGAGTTGGCCATGATATTCAAAATCTCATTTTGAATTTCAGCGCTTGTGTTATTGTTTGACTTTGAGGGCTTACTTAGCCATCTCTTTAGCACATCATCATTTTCTGATCTGAGTTGCAGAAGCTGCCTCAGATTGCCTTCACCATTGTCATGGCCACGCAGAGCTAGACCCTGGCGGGCAAGAAAACGAATTGACTTCATTATTTTGAGCTGGCATGATCTTGCCTCTCTCCGCTGCTGCTCCCTGGCTGTTGATAGCTGTGTTTCAATACTTCCTCGTTGGTATGTGTGTGTTGTCATCAGAACTTTGTGTCCTTGACTCAGTTGGTGGGTTGAGAATTTGTCGATTGCTCTTTTTGAATTTCTAAAACCAGTTGACAAAGGCTTGATCCACATTTTTTGCAAGCTTGCTTCTCTGTCTTTTGAAGGCTTCCATGCAATAAAAAAAAACACACGACATTTGGGAGGATAATGAAGCCATGGATATTCCCTGAACCACTTCTCATGAAATCTTAGTGTCTTATTTGGTAATTGCTGGTCTGGAATTATTCTTGGGTCAGGCTGATTTGGCTTGTTATATATCTCTGCCTGGTTCTCACTCTTTTCCCTGTGTAATCTTGCCTGTTCTTCCTAGAAACAAAAGTGAAAAATGTAATAGTCCTTTCATTTTATATGCTGATAAAAACTGCAAATTTGATTTTTGGGTGGTCTATGCCTTTAAAATGAATGACAATGGATTTGAGGGTGCATTGTGGATTCAGTTTGAAAGTGAGCATAGCATAAATAAATGATGCTCTCCTGACTATATCAGTCATATGGTGCACCTTGACTGAAATGTTTCCTATTCAATATCCCCATTGATTTCCATAATATTCTGAGAAGATAATCTGCATCAAAAATTATTCTAAACTGTCAAATCCCTTTCATCGCTCACCTCAGCAATGGCCCTCTCGCCACCGGCCCTGCAGTCTGCCCTGCCTCTGACTCTCAAGCTAGGTGTCAAGAGAGGTGGTGGAGTGATCATTATTTATTGAGCAGTATATATTCTTTCACATTGATAGTCATACTGAATGTAAATACGACTGACACTGAAGAACCAGGCTGTCACATTGCAAATGCAGAGTACCCAAAGTTCCAAGCAGTAGGCCAAAAATTGCTCCTCAAACTGGGGAAGCAACTGCAAACAATCTTTCATTTTCGTTAAGTTAACAAGTTCCTGAACATTTTGTGGTGACAGTGTCAACCACCTTAACTAGCTTCCTGGCATCCGGGCATCAATGACTAGGTAACGTTAGCAGCGCTCTCATCTGTTTGTGTGTGTGCATGTGTGCTGTGAGAGAATATGCCTGGGTGCAAGATAGCAGTGAAAACGTGGTATGGAATTTCATTGATTTGGCCATTCTCTCAATAAGCAAGCCGAATGGATTTGATAATGAAGCCCTGACAGCGCTCTGAAAAAAGCGCAGAGTGGATAGCCCGATGCACAAATCTTCAACATGGTAAAAGAGGGGGGGTCTAAATTAATCATTTTAAAAAGTGGGTGGGACTTGTGCCACCCTCATACAATGGCTGCGATGCCCATGATCGTACACATTGTTACTTAAATTAAACACATATCCCGGAGCTGATGGATTTCCGTCAGAGTGGTACAGAGTTTTTAAAGAAGAACTGACCCCTCTTCTTACATCATCCTTTAACTATACTCTTAAAGAAGGTCGACTACCGCCCTCATGGAATAAAGCCATACTTTCTATAATTCCAAAAGAGGGGAAGGATCCAGAATACTGTTGCGACTATAGGCCTATATCTGTCCTTAACGTCGACTACAAGATATGCGAAGAGATATGAAAAACTTATGACTGAACTTATTGACGAAGACCAAACAGGTTTTTTATTGTGGGTCGCCAAACACAAGACAACATCAGGAGGACTCTCCAAATAATCAACTCCATACAAAACAAAAAAACGAATGCTATTCTAATAAGTCTAGATGCCGAAAAGGTCTTCGATAGTGTAAATTGGAATTTCCTGTATTTAGTATTGGAACGATTTGGACTTAATAAAGAATCAGTAAAGTGTATTCAAACCATTTATCAAAATCCTACAGCTAGAATAAAAATGAATGGCAGCCTTACGGAGAGGATAAATCTAAAAAGGGGCACCCGACAGGGATGTTGCTTGTCCCTACTCTTTGCCCTTACATTGCCACTGCACAGTATACTGTATAGCCACTGGCACAGGCTATACGACAAAGTGATAAATTACAGGGAATTAGTATTAAAGGGCAGAAACACATAGTTAGTTTTTTTGCTGACAATATTATAATATATTTAGAGAACCCCAATACAACTTTCATACACCTGATGGACCTTATTATATGGTGACCACTCAGGATATAAGGTAAATGTAAGTAAAACTCAAATTCTGGCCTTTAACTTCATTCCATCTCAAAAAATTAAAAAATCTTTTCAATTGAAGTGGGATTCAAAATCTATGAAATATCTTGGTGTGAATTTGAGAAAACATCTAGGCGATCTGTATAGTGCAAACTATGACCAGATCCACTCTTAGATTGGGAAATATATTCAAAGATGGTCCACCTTGACACTGGATTTTAGCTCAAGAATTGAAATCATCAAGATGAACGTTCAACCTAGACTGCTGTATTTTTTCAAATCAGTCCCTGTTAAAATTCCTCAAGAAAAGTTAAAAAATTGGGATAAAATGATCTCCAGGTTTATATGGAATGGTAGAAAACCACCTATAAAATATTGCACATTACAATTGACTAAGGAGGAAGGCGGTATGGCATTACCAAATTTAAAAGATTATTACCAAGCAGCACAACTAGGAACAGTAATTAAGTGGTGTGATGAAGACTACAGTGCAAAATGGAAAGATATTGAGAGGACTGTAGCAGACATTCCAGTACAATCTCTAATTGGTAACTCTAAATTAGTAAAGACATCACAAGAATCAATAGATCCGATAAATTCCCACACACTAAATATTTGGTTTGATGTTATTAAACAGTTCAAATTAGAAAGGGAAGTAAAAATGCTGAGCTGGTTTGCCTATGATGATTGCTTTAAACCAAGTCTTAGTGATCAACAGTTTAGAAATTGGACAAGAAAGGGTATAACAGCAGTGTGCACAATCATTAAAAATGGGAATATAATCAGTTTTAAGGATATGAAAGAAAGATTTGGATTAGAAAAATGTGATTTTTTTTCAGATACTTATGGTTGAGGGATTATTTTCCAAAGGAAATACAAAACGCCAGACCTTTGAATGGACTAGTTGATGCTGTGGTGCGAACATACAATCAGACAAGATTTAAGGAAACCTCTGTCATTTACAAAAGGCTAAGAGAAGGTAGAGCTCTCTCAACAACATATATCAAGAATAAATGGGAGAAGGAACTTGGCACAGAAATTACGACAGAGGAATGGCTCAACATATGTGAAACACAGCAGACAACCACAAACTCGAGGACATGGAGGGAGTTTGGATGGAAAAATGTCACCCGATACTTTATAACACCTAAAATATCGAGTAGACAAAGTGGTTCATCACACTCATGTTGGCGGGTATGTGGGAGCAGAGAGGCAAACCATACTTACATTTTTTGGGAATGTTCAAAAGTATTATCGTTTGGGAAAATGTGCATATTATTCTATGTGATATTCTGGGATATAGAATACCCAAGGAGTGCAAAATGATGTATCTTGGAAATATACATGACTGTATTAATGAAAATGATATTTACTTAACCAAAATACTGCTTATTACAACAAAAAAGGCAATAACAAGGAATTGGTGTAAGGCTGAACCTCCTACCATAGAGCAATGGAAAGGTATTATAAGAGAGATGTATACCATGGAGAGAATGACCTTCCGACTTAGGCTAAGAGAAAATGTATGTACAAATAAATGGAAGAAATGGATGATCTATGACACAGTGAACAATGCACATGCACCAAATGATGTATAATTCATGAGAATATGTAAGTATATATAGCCCTCTTTTTTAATGACTGGACGTCTGTAACCTTGACAGCCAATTTTTGTTTTATCTGTAATTTATTTTTACTGTACTATTTTTTTTTGTAATTTTTAATACATTTATTTTGATTAATTTACTATTTATTTGCCACTATTATTATCACTGTTATTTTTTATATATTTTTTCATAGTTCCCCTTCTATGTTCCATGACTCAGACAAAGTCACCTGTTCACATATACTATACTGACTGTATGAACAAACAAAACTCAATAAAAATGAAAGTAAGAAAAATTTTTTTTTAAACACAATACCAAACTTAAACAAATGAATAAACATGTCACCACAAGGGTTTTGTATTTCATAACTGTGCATGTGTACAGCAATGGTGATCCATTTCATGTCCTGTTTTCTACGCAAACTATGCATCTAATATGAAAGCTGAGACTTGTACTGATTTCAACAGTCCAAACCATATTCCTCTTTGAACAAAACATGCTGAACCAGAGGCCAAAAACCATCAAGAACAAACTTTTTCTAGCTACAACCACACATTATCTTACCTTGTTGTTTTTGTCATCAAAGTGTATGATCGCATAACATAAACGGATAATCCAGGGTCCTGGCCCCAATATGAATCCTAACATGGACTCAGTAGCTAAGCGGGTTTCACATAGGAAATAGGTGAATAGGTGAAAACAGGTTTTCATTAAGTTGCCACATGCCCTTGAACCACTGTACTGTGGGTTTTGGTTTAGATTTTTTTAAATGGTACAATACCCAAAGTAAAAAATACAGAACAATTCAAGAAAGCTTATCGGTGAGTTGTCTTTCATTATGTAGGATACTACGCCTTTCTCAATATAAGGGTTTAAAACAGGATGGCATTTATTAGTTTTATTTCATTTCTGGATAATGACAATTGCATAAATAAACATAAAGCAAGCATCCTTATTTCCACTGAATATTTATACCCCAAAGACCAAACCTCAAACAAGAAGGCTATCTCACAGAAATTATATTGTTTGCTGACCTTTCAAACACTGGAATGCAGACAAAAGCACATATCCCAATTTTGAGTATGATTGGTTAAAATTTTGCATTTGGGTTAACTAGTTATCACCCAATAGTAGTAATAGTATCACCCAATACTTTATTAGTTAAAATGTGTGACTATTGAGAAACATGAGAGGGGCCTCAGAGAGTGCTTGTGTACAGGGCCTAGCATTTGGAGCTACGCACCTGTGGCCAAGCACACTGGAATCAAATATCCTGTGTATAAACAACTGAAATCAACATCATATATCTTTGTCTTCCCTTGTTGGCCGAAAGCTGGTGTGGACATGCAACAGGCAGGTTAAAACATGACAACAGACTCCAGATAAAGTGAATTTACATTATTTTATTGTTTTATATACAAAAAGATAATGATGCGATAATCCTTTTTCTAGAATGTGTTTTTTTTCAATAGTAGTTAGTTGTGTGTGTATGTATGTGCCTCCTGTGGGCTAGCACTACATTCGTTCATACAATGGTCCTGGCACTGTGGAGAGAGAGAGATAGAAAGAGAGTAAGAGAGAGAGAGAGACAAAGAGAGGCACGCACATACACACATCAAGAGAACAGTTTCCTCATTGTATTCAAAACTAGACTACCTTGTCTCTCTAAACCCTGGTCGTCTTTTTTTATTTTCCCATTTGAACCACTACAAAAGATAATCCAAAACCATAAAAAACAAAACAAAGGCATATTCAGTCATTGTTGCAAATTATATGGTTATGTTTGAAGGATCTTTGCTGGTAAAAAACAATATTAATCTTGTCTAACCTCAACAGTTATGACAAGACAAAGTTTCTACTTCATCCTCGAGGAGGTGGTGGGGAAAATGGTGTTGTCTCTTTAAATGTATGTAGGAAATGGGTTTTTTTGGACACATTTTCTCAATCTGTCCATATATATATTCATACATCTACAGAAAATGGTAGTTCCATACGTACACATGAGATTTTTTTTAAACCTGAACCAAAACCAGTTTTCACCAGTTTTCAAGGTTTTCAGTCATAAAGCATTTCTGCCTTCTTTCTTTTTTAAATTCTTTATAGCATATTGAGAATCAGTAGTATAAGAATGTCTTGGCCTTCTACAGTTCAGCTAAAACAGCGAAACAAGATACAAGATTTACATTTCACAAATTCATCCCCATTGTGGTGGAGGAAGGACTGAGTTCTGCAAAGACA
This sequence comes from Brosme brosme, assembly GCA_900302425.1. NCBI lineage: Eukaryota > Metazoa > Chordata > Actinopteri > Gadiformes > Lotidae > Brosme > Brosme brosme. Next base: position 7,451 of record OMKX01105665.1, read on the forward strand.
GCAATGTCCTGATCTGGCATTTCACCTTTAAAAACCGCTGGTCCGGGCACTATTTCTAATTCCATTCATTCCATGATGTGGTATCTGAATACAGTTTATGTAATAAATACACAGCAACAAATAGAACCTATGGAAAATGTTTCCATTTCTGTTTCTATCACAGACCCCAACCCTTGCTTTTAGAAAACAGCAGTGCCATGCTTTCTTTTGATTTACACGTAAAGTTTGGAAATGTCATTCAAATCAGGACTCAGCCAGCGTTGCACACCCCAATCCACCAAGGAGCAGAGACGGATGAGTCAGATCCGCCTGCTTTGATGAAACTGACCTCTCCCTCTCTCCTCCCCTAAGGAAACAGCACTTTATTAATGAGACCCCTTGACAAATAGCTGGGAAACCCCTTTATTCATTCAACCCCTTGACAAATACATAGGAAACCCCTTGAAAACCATGCCCAATGAAAACCATCAGTTTGCATTGGTGGTCGAAGCCTGGGATATTGGGAAACCTTGAAAAATGTATTTGCGTGTGTATTGCATGTTTTTATGTTGACTTAAACTGTCTGGCTTTACTCGTTAGTGGGATTCTCCTTCAATTAATGATTCAGAAAAGGAAACTAAGAAATACAGCAAGACAAAAACACTAGGTTAAAATGCTTGAATAAACTGACAATGATGACTATATGGTCACGAATTACAGGAGGGCTATGGAAGCTTTTGGTATGATTGGTAATGGAAGAGATTCATATCCACATTAAATGACTCCCCTCTCCATACAGGTAGAATTTTTATAAACGTTTAGTCCTTTGAATCCGAGTCCTCTTAATCTAAAGTAAAAATCCAGACAAACCCAAGCCGAGCTGGTGGGCGGGGGAAGAGGGTCTCACATTGTCAAGGGGTGCATTAAGGGAATCAAACCTACAATCAGTTATTCATCCACATGGCTGAAGAAAAAGAAAATCAATGTCTTAGTTTATCTTCCCCATGCCAATTAAAATGAAATGGGCTTGACTAGAAACACGATTTACATTCTCATAATTACAGCATTATTTCTGACATCAATCATCATCCCAGTGTCGTGGATCGTTACAGGAAAACAAAACAACAATGGACTTTTCACTGACGTTTCAGTTGTTAAAAAATCTACGGTTCAACTGCAGATTTAATTCACTCGGTAGAGACCAGTTCGCACAGGATGAGGCTACTGTTGGTTTTTGATATAATTCACAGGTCCGTTAAATATTTGAAATATGTTGCTACTGCATCACTTGCCGGAAGAATGGAAGCATAACGTGCCAGGGTAACTCAACCAAGCATCCCATGTCCATTGTTTGACCCAGCAGGGCAAACTTGATATTTCACCCCATACCAGTTTAGGCCTGGAAGCATGTTTGCCCACACTTTGATAAGGTTTCAAAGGCTAAATTTAGTCGTAGATTGCAGATGGACATCACATCCCACAGCTAAATAAAGAAGAACAGCTGTCGTTACTGGCTAGCCGTGTTTCCGAGTGCCTTTTCAATCTATTCATAAGCTCTTGTGAAGTTTATATATTTATCTCATAGCAACATTTTAAAAGCCCCAATTGGAATTGAAATCGTGTTTATTTCCAAACATTTTAATCATTTTCAACGGCTCTAGTACCAATTCCTGTCCGCTATGGTGCTCCTGAGCACAACTTTTCTGCCCATCATGCTGTAAATGAGGTAATAGGTTCCTGAAACACCTGCCATCCAACTTATTAAGTTAGTCTGCTTGTTGATGGCATCTGTCTGTATGTCTCACTGTTCACTAACTCACAGTTTGTCTACATTAAGAGATGTATACTGGCTGGGTTCTGTTAATATGATCATAAAAGTACACATTCAGGTAAAATAAATTAATTCTGATTCAGGATTATCTTTCTTACTCTGAAACCTATTGACATAAGTGAGTCTGAGAGAAGGGTGTCTTTTTAAAAATCGAATAATGTTGTTAAATCTCAATTTGACAAACAAATGCATATTCAAATTATTGAGCTAATGAAGGTATTTGTTTTCATCAGTCAATTGTAAATTGGGGTAATTTACAAATTCAACCGCTAAATGCAGGCATTGGCAAACCTTTTTTCTCGTTTACGAATTATTAGTGAAGACTAAGAAGAAGAAGCGTAAAGGAAGGAGAGTGAAAAGCAAAGAGAGATGAAGAGAGTGAAAGAGGCTTCAAAAAGGAGGCACCAACAATTCTGAGCACAAACAAAGATCAGCAGGTAACTGTGTGGCGGGACACTGTCCTCATGTGGTGGACATTAAAGCAGTAATACTTAGGGAGTCACTTCTGGGATTAAAAAAGCGATGAAAGCTATATTTTGGCAAGTAGGGGTTTGAAACCTTAGAAAATTCACAACATTTTGGCAAAATTGGTTTTGGCAGTAAAATAAAATCATTTTCTGAATCAAATCATTTTGGTAGCCTTACTTTTTGGGCTCAATAAGGATAATAATATGGATTTTGGTAAATAAACAACTTTTGGGGGACATTTCTGGGAAAATAGGATGTTCGTGTAATAGCAGATGTTAATATATACAGTATGTATTCTCTACAGATATTCATCATGATGTCATGTATGGCTGATGTTATGGAGTTCACTGTAGGGCGGAACTTGAGGACAATATTGAAGGTGCCACCTGTCTTTACTCTCCCATCCATTTATCTTTTTTTTCTGCTTTGAGACAAGGAAGAGACCCCAAGGATGTGAAGAATGGCAGATGTAAATGGAAGAAAACTTGAAAGAAAAGCAAGATATTGCAGAGACAGTGAAGCTCCCCCTCCGCCCCCTGGTGGCGTATTGACACCCCGTGGGCATTCTTATGACGTGATCTTAACAGCATTCCCCCCATGGCAGTCACCAAGCACATCCAGAACCTATGGCACTGTACGATTTGAATATAAAAATAGTGGTTTCAAAATGCTGGTTGGTGAATTTATATTAATTTCAGTTTAACTCGACATGTAGAAGGAATGCATCGACTAACTAATAATTAGTTAAAGATATGGCACAGTTTATAGCATGTCAAGCGACAATCGAGTTGCTTGGTATTCACTGGATAATTGTATTATAATGTGTAATGTCTTCATCTGGCTATTGACTGTGATCCCAGATATAGATGATCAAGATATAAGTCTTGTATAAAATGTGAGGAGTACAATTATTTCCCTGAACTTATGTCGTCATGTTTGGAAAAATCGTTAATATTTTCAAAGACAGCCTGGATTCGAAAAGGAAATATTACATTTAACAGGGTTGTAGCATCAAATGAGAAGTGTATAATTCAATACTTTGTATGGCATTTTACAATGGCATCGCTATTCTCATTTCATTTCCTTCTCCTGCCTCCCTTCAGGCCTATCTACAAGCAGAGACTATGTGCTTGACCGTTTAATGTACAGGCAAGAACACAATGCTGTGAGGGCTCCACGCAGGAGAAGAAAGAGATTCCAAGGTCCCACAGCGCAGAAAAAAAGAGAAGGAGGAGGAGGAGTGGCAAGAAGAGGCGAAACCAGCAGGTTGTGGTGAAGGAAGCAGAGGGATTCCGGAAAGGCGAGGAAGAAGAGGGGAAGAAGCAAGAATAGCTTCGACTACAGGAGAGAGAACAGGGGCGCTCATCAGAAGAGAGCAGCTAGTCTAGTCAAGGGAACAATGTCTAGAAAGAGGATCAACAATTCAGTTAAACGGTAAAATACTATTTACAAGGGCCATGGTTCCAGTATGGTCTATGCAACAGCACCACGCTGAGGCAAACAGCGGTAACTGCAAGGGATAAAAAAAATAAACAGGCCCATGGCCGACTTGAGAATGCGGCGCTCCTGTATTTACCATCCCTTAGAGTTACCGCCTTTTTTATTTTATTTTTTCTGACATAGTGGGGAAACATTGACCGGGCAGCACATCGTTCAATAAAACCTTTTGGACACATAATGTATACCCTAATTATATACTGTAAAATCTACAAAATAAAAAAAAGTACAATAAAATATGTTTACTACAAGTCGTCAACACAACTAATAAAATATAGAAACAGGACTTAAAAGACGTAGAAAAAGTCATCTGAGGTATATCTGTGTGTTTTGTTTGAGGTGATTTGTGGTTGATGAGCAGTAATCGTTCTGACT
>OMKX01105671.1:0-11622 GCA_900302425.1 Brosme brosme
AAATATCTATTGTTTGTGTCAGAAATTTCCTGCAAACCCAAATGCTTATCAGGGGGCCCCAATTTTGGTCCTGACCCCAAGCTTGGGTACCACTAATTTACAATATATCACAATTATGAAAGTACATTAAAGTTATGACAGTTACGAAATATGAATACCAAAATATGTTTTCGTTGATACCTGGTTAATACTAATATATGACTACAGGTGCATGGACCCCGCCATGCAGGGTCGTTGCTAAGCAACGTGACGCGGAGGTATGCAAGCGGAGGGTAAACGGTGATCCTTCTGATCCGTTCATATTATAGGTCTACTACATCTATGTTTTTGACCCAGGCTTACAATGCCGTAATAATCCAAGCAAAAAAACAACCCAATTCAACAAAACTACCTTTGGTCAAGCCAGCGACCGTACTATGGGCGATGGTCATCCGAAACAAAGTCGGAGTGGTCGACGATGACGGGTCGAGGCAGAAAGCTGGTAAGATTTTCCGATATGCAGTCTGACCATTTCCTCGCGAGCGCATTTTGAGTGGGTGCATACTGCATAGACATTGATGTAAATGAATTCATTCTATGCTTTATTTAGACCACATGTTTCAAGCTTCAACATCAGTTCCTCACTGGACCACACATGTGTAGTGCTAATGCTGCGTTCCAGTTGAACTGGGAAGTGGGAAATTCCGAGTTCCAAGTCGGAATTGGCAACAGGAACGCCCCCTGAAGTCGTATAAGCCATAGATATATGTGTTCTATATATATCTATGGTATAAGCAGAGTCCTTCTTAGGGGGAGTCATCTCACTGGCGGCCATATTTGATACGCCTTTCGGGCAGCTATTTCGTCTTAGCAAGACCAGAGCCCTATGTACATGTATAGGGGGAGAGCTGTATCTCCATTTTCCGAGGTCAAAGGGGCATAAAAAACACATGTTTGAAATCACGATGAAAAACAGACTAAAGTTTTAAAGCCCTTTTTCTTACATGTTATCTTGGACTGCGCATGCGCAATGCTTCACGACACAGTTTTCATCTACGGCATAACAACACTGGCACTAACAGCAAGACGTCATCGCTCACGGTCAGCTATCCCAGGACCCAGATCATGCCGCAATTTTGGATAAAGCAAGAGATCAACAACGTAACTTTAACCTTGCCTGTATCTGATTTGGTATTGACTGCTTAAGGGCCTGCTGGTTATTCCCTCCTGATTGAAAATGTGTCGCAAAAAGCGTGACCGCGTAGGACCTGCAAAATGATTGGAGCAACGGCACCGGAAGAGGCGGGATATGTGCAAACAACGGCCATCTTGGCGTACGAAGTTTCCCCAGGTTTCCCCATGCATTTCAATGGGTGATTTTTTTCAGTGATGTGTCTCCTCGTTTTATAGTGTCTCTGGTATAAGTCCTGAATAGCTTCCTCTTCGACAGAGTGGTCAACAAAACACCATATAGTTGTATGGGTTTGAGATAAGTCTCTTTGCCACTCCACCCAGGCCAAGACAAACTGAAGGGTTTCTCTGGGTAAATTAGAACCTGTGGGTTCTTATTTACACTTCCGCCCTTTTCCAATATAAACTGAATTCTTTCCTGTGTTCGAGAGATGTAAAATATTGTAGCGTCGTCGGAGGAAGGACCACACGTGAGATCAGGTTTCAAGTGTTATACAGCTCTCCCCCCGAACAAACACAGCACGCGACTTAACCCACCACCATAAGCACCTCGGTGGCAGTGTCTATTTTCGCCAACTCCACCGCCGCCGAGGTGCAGCCCCCACACATTATTTACTGAACCACACATGAAAAAAGTTGCCCAAAATATACTTGTACTTCAATATACAGTGACACTAACAGTGTCACTGTTTCTAGCTTTTTTTCTCTCTCACACTTTTAAATGTATTCTTGCTTGTGGTCTGTGTCTTCTCTGTAATTAAGCTGTACTTGTCTTCTTTTATTCTTGCTTTTTGTTTGTCTTTTTTATTTTTTTGTTTGCTTGTGCTTTGCTTGTCAGTCTGTCTGTGGTCTATGTCATCTCTGTACTGTAGTTGTACTTGTCGGCTATCTTGGCCAAGACTCCCTGGAAGACGAGATATTATATCTCAATGGGACCTTCCTGGATAAATAAAGGTCAAATAAATAAATAAATAAAATACTTAAATACAGTTACAAAGTACACATACTCAAGTACGATGCACCACTGCATTCATTTATGTTCCAGCTTCCAACGTAACGGCAGCCTACATGGTGTGTGATGTTGGCTTCCCATTCTCTCTGTCCTAGCCCAAAGGCGTGCCGCCTCAGACATTTTCGCCACACTGCTGACGGCTGTTTCGGTCTTCTTCATCCTCGCTACATTCCCCCTCACCGCTTGGATTTGCATCAAGGTACATACACATGCATGTAATCAAAAGTGTCGTCTAATCAATTGTATATGTCTATGTCTATGATACAAAAAGAGCGCATTTGGTCCAATAAAATCTGTGGTCAAACCAACCTTCGCAGGTGGTGCAGGAGTATGAGAGGGCGGTTATCTTTCGACTGGGACGGGTCGTTAAAGGACAGGCCAAAGGACCAGGTATATACATTTTATTTTTATTACATATACATAGTGACTTAACCCTGTGAGGCCCTCGGTCGCAATATTACAACATATCTTTCAGCTATCCCATTTATTTTTTAACCACATTTACATAGTCAATGGGTCCTATTCTTTGTCCTCCTGCTATTTGTTGGTAAATACTTTCATAGGTTTCGGATGTAACGTCACACAATAGATTCCAATCTCTGTTGACATCATTACATTTTTTAAACAACTTGACGGCGTCAGAGAAGGAAATGAAAGACAAACTCTGCAATCTCAGACCATGGCTTGATTCATTCTGAGAGAATCTATGCAGACAACAACTTCACCTGTGTCCCATTGGTAGTGGAGCTCCGTGATCGTGGAATTCATTAGGTGGGAGCCGCCGGGCAGGCACGCCTACCCAACTGCAGCCTTGAAGAGTTTGAAGGAAAAGGGGAAAGGAAGCTTTGACATCAGAGTGGAGGGGAACCACAACATCTGTGCGGTCAAATGGTATGACAACATGGCGGTCACACTTGTGTCATCCTTTGCTGGACCAGAACCTGTGCAGACGATTGAACACTGGGACCAAGCCACCAAAAACCTCATTGAAGTTGAGAGGCCTTACATTGTGGGTACCTACAACCAATACATGGGAGGCGTGGATTTGTTGGAGTCATTTGCAGCCCAATACAAGTTCCCCATGAAATCCCACCGCTGGTACACCTACATCTTCTGGCACACCGTTATCCTCGCTGTGATCAACGCCTGGCTCCTCTACAAGCGGGACTGCAAAGCTCTCAAGATGTCTAGGAAAGACATACTGAACAGGAGACAGTTTCAGGGACAGCTACTATCCTCTCTCATCCTGGTGAGAATGCATCTCTGCTATTTAACGTTTGTAATATTGTAAACATTTGATTGTTTATAATATTTTTGACTTTTGCCTAGTGTAATGTTGACATGAATCTTAAATGATTCTGTTTGAATCCAATTTGGGTGAACACAACTCTCAGCACACCAAAGAGAGGGCGACCATCTTCAGGCAATGGGAGCCCAGCGACACAGAAGGAGACATCAAGGAGCCCTCTGAATGCTCTGAAGAGACCATCCTCAGGTGATCGAGGTTTACCAAACAGGGTCCCAGCCAAGAGACCATCTGTACACCCTCCACCGGATGTACGCACTGACCTTTTCCCACTCATGCCAGTGAAGACAAACAGAGGACGTTGCAGATACTGCACTAAAGACCACCACCTAATGCAGCAAGTGTAACGTTCGTCTTTGCTTTTCTGAGGAAAAAAACTGTGTGTGGGACTACCATTGCAAATAAACATGGCTGAACACTGGGACTGAGATGAAATTCAGTTTTGTAAATAAAAGCAAATCCTCCTTTTTTTTTTATAAATGACTATTCGTAAGAAATATGACTGTTGTGTGATTATTATTCATGTTATATACTGTTATCGGGGCTAAATAAGCAATAAATCAACCCTGCTACTAAACCCCTAGTTGTTCTGTATATTTTTTCAGACCATGTGAGTACAAATACCGAAATTCTGCTCCCAGCTAGGGGCTATGTTGCAATATTACTACGTTTTTATATGTCTCTATCAGAGGCCTCCGACAACAACATCTGAAAGAAAAAACAAATGTTCGCTTATTTGTTGTGTACCTGGGTCGAAACACAAGTGACCATGGGGATCCTCCTGGTTTGACATGTGAGGTGTTTCTACAGGAGTGTTCTGGGTCATTCCCTGGTTGGACGTCATCCAGAAGGTGGACATGAGGACGGTGCACTATGACATGCCTCCACAAGAGGTGGGTGTTATCACCATAAGATGTGGTTAGACGTAGTTTATTAATGCTAGGCAGGAAATAAGATAACGAATCGGCTAGAAATACTGTTGTTTTTAGGGCACCTAGCCTACTGAAGTAATTTCAGGGTCTCTACACTATCTTGTATTGATGATACTTCACTTCAAACTAAGTTGATTTCTGGCCGAGGCCAAAGAAGGCCGTTGTAGACGAGCTTGTGTTACACTGCGGGTTGGGTTGGATCACTGAACCTTCCGTTACCTTAGACCAGTGGTGTCTCCGTGGAGACGGGAAACCTGATCAAAACATATCCCGCCCGCCTTGCTTTTGTGACAAATCACACACAATGTTCGTGCATTGCCATTTTTCCGTCTCCTGCCAGGTGTTGACGATGGACTGGGTGCCGTTGAGGGTGGACGCGGCGCTGTTCTACCGGGTGACGGAGCCATTCCTGTGGGTGACGCGGGTGCTGGACGGCAGCCTGGCCACTCACACCCTGGCCCAGACCACCCTCAGGGACACCCTCGGGACACACACCCTGTCGGACATCCTCGCCCAGAGGAGGGGCATCGGGCACACCATGGAAGTGTGTAGAACACAAACAGCACATCCAAGGTCTGCCGTCTCCGTTAATAATACAGACGGACACATTGTGGGCTGTTAATTTGTGTTTCTTGAACAGGAGCTCCTGAGCGTTCAGTCCAGGGTGTGGGGAGTGGAGGTGGAGCGGGTGGAGCTGAAGGCGATGACCCTCCCCCAAGGCCTGCAGCGATGCATGGCTGTGGAGGCCAAGGCTGCCCAGGAGGCGAAGGCCCAGGTTCATAACACACACACACACACATACAGAGACACACGCACACTTCAATTCCCATTCGCTCACAAATGTATTCACACACCCACACATGTATTTTCACACCAGTGGCGGGCCGTCCCTAAACTGTGAACTGTGGGTTCCGGTCTCAATGTGAATCGACCCTGAAGGGCTGCCTAAATGCTGCCCGGTTCTGTCACCTCCCACTTTTAGGCCTAAAGAAAAGCTTAATTTGCCTCAGCTTTTTAATCACGTGATCCGCGATTCAGTGCCCCCTATGTACTCAGCTAAATAACACCTTTCCTAAGATACGGTTTCAAGCACCAGTACCCATCTGTCACACCAACTCCCTAATCAAACATCACATTAGTACATTACAGTGGTTATTTTAGAAAAAAGTACTATATCCGGTTTAGCAGAATGCATTTTCCGGTTTAGCAGGATGCATTTTCAACACCTCATGTCAAAAGTCACCGCTCACCACTGATTCACACCCACACATGTTCACAGGTATTATTTGTGTGTGTGTGTGTATATGTGTGTGTGTATGTGTATGTGTTCTCCAGATGATCGCGGCGCAGGGCGAGGAGAGGGCATCCCACTACCTGCAGGGTGCAGCGAGGGTACTGCCCCCAGTGGGTCTTCAGCTACGCTACCTCATCACCCTGCCCTCCATCGCCTCCTGCGCCTCCTCCACCACCGTGCTCTTCCCCTTCCCACAATTATAATAAAGTAATAAGCCGTTGTCTACATAGATACACATTGAAACGCACCATTTATGTATTAGAACAAAATGCACCCCGCTATTGTTTTCGCCGAGTGGCTGTGGCTCAAAAGTAGCGATGACTAATCGTGTTTCGTTTCTCACTGACATATTTTATAAGCATCTCTATCAGCTTATTGACCACAACACCCCGCCATGCTTTGGTTCTATTCATTTACAGCACTATGTACGTAAGGCGCACAACTAACATTTTATTGGCCAACATTTTATTAAAACATCCTAATATTTATATTGAGTTTAGTCAAGGTGTATCTTGAGTTACAATGGAGCTTAGGAAGAAAGATGCATCCTAAGTTTCAAGCTGGTTACAACGTAGGATTTAGTGTGAACTTTACACTTGGATTTATAATCAGACTTAAGTAAGGCTGGTGCAGCGGTCTGCAGGGCTGAAATTGTGCAGGCACTTGAAATTTTGGAAACTACAGATTACAATTCAGAATATTCTGGTGTCAGCTGAATGCAAGGGTCCATCAAATTTATGGCACCGATGGTATCAGCGTTTAAAAATAAAAAGTATTTTGTATATATTTTTACATTTTTTACTGATGTGAAGCTTCAAATCTACTGTATGTATTTTTAACCTATATTTTTACTATTAACACAAATTCTTGGTTATGTCCTCTGATAAAAATATGTATTAGTATATAAATAAATATATATTTTGCCTCTACAAGTTCTCCTTGTTAAGTTTTTCCATGTACTGTGCTTAACGTCACAAGTCTGCACCTCAGACTTTTGGCCTGATGTGTGGCTCAGACAAATGTAATGACATGACATAACCATGGTTGCAGGAACAACATAGGTAAATGGTATTTACCTATCCTCCCAGCTACAGTTTACCAACATGACAGGGAAAACAACAAGGGGAGATGTAGACTAGTCCACATGTGAGGACGATCATGGTTAGAATATGAAAAGATAGGAATGCTAAGATGAATAGATATTCAGTCAGTTATTAAGTCATTATTTTAAAATCCCTCGTGCGAGAGCTCAACAGAACGCTCAGATGCTTCAGCCAATCAACGACTTGAGGCGTGAGGGATGGGCGTGGCTTCTGAAGATAAACTGCCCAGATTAGCTGGCTAGGACAGCGTGACCCTACCTCCCTTGTCTCCTGCCCGGCATGTCTTGCCAGCTCAGCACATGAGACACATAGGCAAAGGGCTAGACGGTTTGACTCGCAGACAAACGGTTCTGGGTCCGACCCCCCATGTGCCCTGTAGGCATCCTTGAGCAAGACGCCCCTCCCTGCTCTCAAATCATGTTTCTAAAAACCGGCTGCAAGTGAATAATGACTAAATATAGTAGAAAATAGTAAAAAATAAATAAAATAAAAATCAGACTGAAGAATGTGATCAATCCCATTCAGTGGGAACAGATGTATCTGTTTGAGTCAATTTTAACACAGATTTAGTTTCATCTAGACATGTAACCCAAGAATATCAACCCACACAACCAAAAGCATATAGGCCTATGGGACAAGGCTGGCTCAGAGATCACGGTGCTAAGATGCATAACAATGCCACTGTGGGAATTGCAACCAAATAAATAAGTAGCAAAGAATAATGATAGGTTATTCCCACTCAGGTATGCATGTAAAGAGGAACAGATACGTGGATTCAAGGTCAGATGTTATAGCAATGTGAATTTATTTATTACTGTAAAGTATGATAAAGGAAATTATGTTTGAAACAAAAATGTTTTTTTCAAATGGCAAACAAGCCAAACTACATTGAACTAGTGGTAAAACTAAATATCTATGGTCAAAACAACAACAGACTCCTGAACTGACTGTGACACAAGTTCCAATATGAATCTATAGGTCAACAAGCCTAGCTATTGAGGTCAAAAGTGTGAGGTATGTCTTTGTATATCTTACTCCATCTATCAATCACCGGAGCACAGTACACCAACATAATTTAAGTATAAACATGTGGGTAAAATAAGGATACATGCGCACGATACAAAACCACATCATACCTGCCATTCTGCTGGCAGTTGAAACACCAGACAGGAAATGAAAGAAGTCTCCCTGTGTGGCCGCTATCTTTGCTCACTTGTCATTGAGGAAACCACCCACACACCTTTCTTTAAGAGATATATCCCAATATGTTACAACTATAAACTTTTTTGCAATTGACTCATATCAAAATACTTGAAATCACAATTCTTTGTAAAAGACCCATGTAAGTCTATTTCTCTTGCGCTTCTGATTAAAGGACATGGGTAATAACAGTATTGTAGGCATGACTTTATTGCCCTCTGAGCGTTTCTGGCCTGTTCTCAGGCCGTAAATGCCATGTATTTAACTCTCTATACTGTACTGTTTAATGCGGGCTCATTCTGGGCAGGGCCATCTGAAGAGCTATTAATACCCTGTGTGTGGCGTGGTCGAACCCGGTGACAGAACCCAGAAACCTGCAATCATGCTTCTGCCCTCTCCGCCCAGCCAACATGCCTCCTTATACGTACGACTTTGTTCCTTTTTGGTTTCGTTTTTATAAAACACTACTGTTTAATTATCCTCTGTTTTTGGCTTGTGGCCTTCATATGTTGCAGTTGAGTCGAAAAATGATTGTAATGACAAGGTCTTGAGACATGACTGGTCTTGACTTGACTGAAAAATAAGTGTACCAATATTGATAGAGAGATATTGATAGATGATGGATCAATATTGGCCAAAGAGTGATGGTACAGTGATTGAAAGCAACATATTGACATCATATTGACATCATTTAGGTTGCGAGATAGTGGCTTGGGTGTTTGACTCCCAGGTAAAAAGGTACTGGGTTTGATCCCCAATGTCCCAGCCTCTCCTTGGGTCACACCTGCTCCTCAGTCACATGTTTATGAAACCATTGCAAGTCACTTAAGATAAGAGCGTTTTCTAAATTAAGTAAATAGTTAATAGTATTGCCTAACCCTGAGGATGAGATCTGCCACTGTACTCTTTAGCTGAGGTAAGTGTCTGCTGTGTTGCTAACAACTATGTCAACAGGAGATATCTCAGGTCAAACTATGTGTCTACATCCAGGCTGAGGACTGGAGTGCTGGAGTGTGACGGTCGGTCACAGATTACTTCCTGGGTCTCTCTGACCCGGTTTGGTTTTATTCAGTCTGTTCTGCCACCAGCCTGGGTGGTCCATGAATCGGTTTAAAGCATTTCACTGTATTTGCCGTTATGATTTTGTACACTCTAAGCTTCTTAAGCTGACCTCACCAACATCCATAAAATGCCTTGACTAGATAAACAACATCAGACACACACATTCCAGTGGGAAAGACTGAATATGTGACAATGTAAATAATAGCCTGTTATACTGTTAGCTTTTCCTTCGATTCTTTATAATATCCGTAATTCTCTTTACTGCACTGTCCTGAGCTCTCCGTCTGTAAGAGATCCTACTGCAAAGGAACATCTAGCAACCCCCCTCCCTGTTCTGTTCCATCCCTCTCTCCCCCTCCCTCACTCTCTCTCTATCCCTCTCTCTCTCTTTCCCTCCCTCCCTCTCTCTCTCTCTCTGTCTCCCTCTCGCTCTCCCTCTCTCTCCCCCACCTCTCTGTTGAGTCTCAGATCACCTAGTCTCATGTAGACTCCTCCACCCGTACAACTCCCAATAGTACAGCTGCCTCTCTCTTTCTCCCGCTCTCACTCTCTTTCTTGGAGGTATGTTACACAGACAATTCCTGTGTCTGGTGGGTCTGCTCCTGCTCTGTGAAGGTGAGAGAACCCTGAGGCTTTCAATGTCTCTTGACCATTTATTGTTGTTGCTTTTATATCTTGTAATACTTGCAGCCATGGTCTGAATGGTGGACAGCAACACAGTCTCACGGTGTTTGCCAAGCCGTCGTGGTGTTTGTTGCAATGGTTTAGCGTTGGTGCTAGAGCAAACAGGTTGATCTTCAGACCTAAATGGTCTAAATGTGGTCTGATGAAGAGACCATGGGCAGAGTGCTGTGTGTGGTCGGACTGGGTTAAAGTTGTATGCCTGGTTATCTGCACTGACACACGTTACATGTTGTCGCATGAGAAACCACAACCTACAAAGTTTTGGTATAACAATACGTAGAGTGTAGAGAAAGTATGTAGGTACTGTGCTGTGCCGGAAACATTAGTCGGAAAGTTTTTCTGAGGTCCTAGATTAAGACCAAAGGGCATAATGTCAGACGTCAGACCACACCTACACATATGCACACCAAACTGTGTCATCAATCTCATGCCGTCCTTAACTGTGTTAAGGACGAACAAATGTATTTGTTTGTGTATCTGGGTCTGTGTACACAAACAAATGTATTTGTTTGTGTATCTGGGTCTGTGTCTGTGTCTGAGAGTGCGTGTGGTTATCCGTGTCTGAGAGTGTAGGAACGTGTGATATACATGTAGACCCAGTGAAGGGAACTTTGTCAGGCAAGCTGTTCCTTTTATTGTCCCTTTGCTCCCGAAACATAGTTTGTGTGCAACTTTGGGAAGGCATACATCAGAAGTCTGACAAATGAGTAAATTATGCAACCTGGACAAAATAATTATGGGACTATGTATTCAGTCACATTGTAGATGGAATATGTTGATACCAATGACATGTACGCCTACTATTTATCATTCAAGTGTATGTGGGTGTGTGTTGATGTGTTAGTGTTTTGTACGTGGTCGTGGTGGGGGGATGGGGGGGGGATTGAGGCGAGCTTTACCCGTTGGCTCCGCCCACCTAAAGACTGAGAGGTATAATCATCCTGTGATTAGGGATAAGGTGGTGTTTTTATAGTCGTCTGATCCAATTGAGAATTACGCAGCCCTGTGTACTAACAACAGGGAAGCATGAGTAGCCCCGATGCTAAACACCGTCCACCGTCTCACCGGCGGATTAGCCAACGCTGCTGACATCCTTTATCGGCAGCATCGCAAAGCCTATGGCGCAAGCTAAGGCCGCCTTCCCATCTTAGGGAAGGCGTTTAGGTTTTACTTCCATGCAGCTGGTGGTGGGAAATGTTGATAGTAACCGATGCCAGGTGAATCATTAACTCTGCCTGTTAAGCTTTAAAGAGCTAGCTTAAAGGTCCCATGGCATGAAAATTTCACTTTATGAGGTTTTAACAATAATATGAGTTCCCCGAGCCTGCCTATGGTCCCCAAATGGCCAGAAATTGCGTTCGGTGTAAAAAGAGCACTAGGTATCCTGCTCGCCTTTGAAAAAATGAAAGCTCAGACGCGCTGATTTGGAATGTCTCCCCGTATGTCGTCGTAAGGGGAAATGTTACCTCCCCTTTCTCTGCTTTTCCCGCCCAGAGAATTTGGCCCGCCAATGAGACAATGAGCTACGACCGTGCACACACTGTAAGAAGTGTACACTTCTTTGTTTTTTTTATAACCGTTCTGCTGTTGGTGTTATGGCGCATAACACGTCGGGTTCTCTGAACCCGTCTCTGGTATTTCCTCAACGAGACTCGTAGTGGGGGTTATCTCAGCCATGGTTGAGAAGGAATTGGGGGAAAGGAACTTTGGCTTTGACTCCCTGAAGTACATGAACCGCGACATGGAGGAGAAATGGATTGTTGCCCGCGATTGTCTCCCGCCGGAGCCCCGCTGCCCGCTGCCGAGGCGGTGGTGCCTAGGCGCTGCCCGCTGCCCGCTGCCGAGGCGGTGGTGCCTCG
>OMKX01105697.1:0-10553 GCA_900302425.1 Brosme brosme
CCAGAGCCACTGCAGCCACAGCCTCCTCCTCCTCCTCCCTCACCACTCCTGGACCCAGAGCCACTGCACCCACAGCCTCCTCCTCCTCCTCCCTCACTACTCCTGGACCCAGAGCCACTGCAGCCACAGCCTCCTCCTCCTCCTCCCTCATCACTCCTGGACCCAGAGCCACTGCACTACTACCACTAAAACGTGCATTCGGTGTAACCAAGCTTCAAGCATATGGTTTTGTTGCCAAAAAGCAAAAAAAATGAGCCTTTTTGCAAAGTTGCACTTGTTGTTGCAATTGTTATTTAATTCTGGTGTTGTTTGTTTGATGCTTGTTCTGTTTGTTGTTCATTGTTTTAATAAGATAAATCCTGGTGCTGTTTGTTGTATTTTTTTATTTCTATTTTCTTATATATAAAAGGTTTACTTGAAATAAAACATGTAATGAAAAGTTATGTAGATGCTTGATTTTTTTAGAGAGTAAAATATGAGACAAGCTTTGCAAAAAAAAAATCTTAGAGTCTAATTGAAAAGACAACAAAAAAATTGCAATAGATGCAAAAGAACAGCTGTTTAAAATCCTCCTCCTGTAAAACAGTATTGGTCGAGCATTTAAACGTGATGGCTGCATTTGGTGCTGACGTCTTATACATTTGTATTTCTTAAGCAGGTGTCAAGTAACCTAACCTGGAACATGTTTCACACACTGCACGTGACTTGGCTGTAGCGCGAATAAAATTTCAGTCAGAAGATTTTTTTTCACTTTAATCCCTGTATGAGGGTCTTGTTAAAGGTGTGATATGAGGGTCTTGTTAAAGGTGTGATATGAGGGTCTTGTTAAAGGTGTAATATGAGGGTCTTGTTAAAGGTGTGATATGAGGGTCTTGTTAAAGGTGTAATATGAGGGTCTTGTTAAAGGTGTGATATGAGGGTCTTGTTAAAGGTGTGATATGAGGGTCTTGTTAAAGGTGTGATATGAGGGTCTTGTTAAAGGTGTGATATGTAACGTTTCCGGAGTCAAATATCTGAAAACGACCAGACTCATGTTATATATTTGGTTGAGTTGTGTACATTATCCCAATTGTTTCCAACAATGTTCGAACCAATCAATGGCGTCCTATTCCCTTTACCCTCGAACATTCGTGGAAACACAGGAAACAGTCGAGACCTAATGTATTGATATATTTAAATGTTGATCCAGCTAACTACGAAGTGTTACCATGACATGCCGCTCATGCTAGCCACAGAGCTAATGTGTATAGTACCGTTACAGAAACGTTCAAAACGCTCATCAAGTTATTTTTAGTATGACTACCCCCCATAACATTATCTACAGCTGTTTGGGTAGTCGACTCATCTAATGGTAAGTTAGCAAGTTAACGTTATGTTACTTGCGGCTATTTCAACAGAATTAAATGATATAATGTAAATAAACGTGACAAAACATAGCATGATTCAACTTTAATACATAACCTTCTCCATTAACATGATTTCTGCCTCAGATAAGTCAGATTTTCACCGGCATGGTGGTGAAGACAACCACTCCCATGAACCCAGCTCCTTCACAACATCATCAAACTACTTCTTTTGTTCTAGTTTGGATTGAGCGACCCCTAGTGGCAGAAATGACATATCACACCTTTAATAATAATTGATTATGGAATGTTTAGCCTGGTTGTTATGTTAGATTACAGTTAGAACTGTATACTTTTGTATGTATTATAATAGAACATTGCTTTACTCTATATTGTTTTTTATTTCTTCAGTTTCCAGCGTGAAGGCGATTGAGCGCAACATATGCCCAGAGCAGAACGCCGGCTGTGGATCCATCCCAGTGGACTCCCCAGCAGAGACTCCTGCACGGACCCCCCCCTCCTCCGATGACCTAGACCCCCGCAGCCTGGAAGAATGTCTAGGCATCCTCGCCGATCCGCAGGTGAGTTAAAAAGCAGAGATGAAGATATGTTTTGGGAGAAATTAATCAAGTTCCGGCTTATGATTTAGGCTGAACACACAATGATTTCCTGTTTAGAGCATTGAGTCATCATTCAGTCTATAGAATTTCAGTAATGGCGTCTGTCTCAATGTTTCAACAAAATTTGTAATTGTGTAATCATTTTATACTAATCGGACATTGAGACAATAAACTATTGCTCGCAAAAGTTTGGAATCTGTACATGATGAATGCATGTGTGCCCACACGCTAACCGGATATTTGCTATTCTAGTTCCCCACCAACACTGCAGTCAGTTTTTCATCCAAATTGTTGTTATCCATTGAAATGACCATGCCAGAGAGGTGCCAGCCATCTCAGTGATACAGAGGTGCAGAAGCTTGTGAAATCCCGAGATATCCTGGCCTACAAGCTGGAGGCCGTGCTGCAGAACGCAGAGCGGGGCGTGGCCATCAGGAGGGACATGCTGGCCTCCAAACTCCCCGTGCCCAACGCCTTGGCCCGCCTGCCCTTCAAGCACTACGACTACTCCAAGGTACACGTGTTGGTGCACCTCCATACTTGGTCAAGTCAAGAGGTGGTTTCTAGGCTAAGATCATCGAAGATATATAATGAATGTATTTAAAGAACATTATAATCCTTTTTTAATTGTATTTCAATACCATTAGAGAGTTGGATAGTTTGAATGTTGTGTCCCAAGTGCGTCCAATAAAGGGAATCAAAAGATAACATTAACTCGTACACACTGAACATTAAGGGCCAATCAAATCCTTCTCTCTTCATGTGTCATCATGTGTCTTGCTGCAGGTGATGGGTAACTGCTGTGAGAACGTTATTGGCTACATGCCGGTACCAGTGGGCGTGGCCGGACCGCTCCTACTGGACGGAGACCAGTTCCACGTTCCCATGGCGACCACAGAGGGCTGTCTGGTGGCCAGCACCAACAGAGGATGCAGGACTCTTTGTGTATGTGATGGAGAACATGTCATGATGTTGTTGTAAGATGAGATCTGCTATCTAGACTAACACCAGATGGGAAATTAGGATGTCACCGCCGAAAGGAAACGGTAAACTGTAACCGGAATTAAGAATAGGTAAAAAAAAAAATAGAAGAACTATATGAATTTGAATTGTAAAAGTGCAGAAAATAGTAGGTAACATGTTATGTTTTAGGGACGGGAATTGTGTTTTCTAAACTGCAATTCCATTGTGTCTGCTACGGACGCTCATATTCAAAGTCTTAAACACCTTTTTGCATGCTACCTTAGAGTTTTCAGTGGATGAGTGTGGATTAGAACATTCTGCAACCGATAAAATAATTGATAGATAGAAAAAGAATCATTTGTGGCGGCCCTAATCACAATACTCCTATCCCTCCCTCAGTATGTATTATTCTAATGTGTTCCCCATCCCTGCGGTGTCATCGGGTGCAGCTGAGTGGAGGCTGCAGCAGCAGGGTGCTCTCTGACGGCATGACCCGGGGCCCCCTGGTGAGGCTGCCCTCCGCCTGCAGGGCCGCCGAGGTCAAAGCCTGGCTGGAGACGCCCGACGGCTTCTGTGTGATGAAGGAGGCCTTCGACCAGACCAGCAGGTCAGCACTCTTACTGTAGTACTGTGTGATGGAGGAGGCCTTCCACCAGACCAGCAGGTCAGCACTCTGACTGGTTGAGGAGAAACAGGACAGTTGGAATTATACTTGAAGAGAGGAAAGAAAATGGTTTATTTTTATTTTGTAATTTGTATCCCACATTTAACAATGTCTTAAACAGTAATACTAACTATGCATTTGAAAGAATGAAAAAAAGTATTCTGTGTTAGAATAATATGTAAATGACCTTGTGAGTGAATCCTCACCCCTACATGCTGACCCACCCTGTACGATGCTGGGGCTGTAGATCATCATCGTGTGTTTGTGTGTTTGTGTGTTGCCCTCTTAGGTTTGCCCGTCTGGAGAAGCTGCATGTGGGCCTGGCCGGGAGGAACCTGTACATCCGCTTCCAGTCGCAGACCGGGGACGCCATGGGCATGAACATGCTCTCCAAGGTCCGCACAACATCCATCCATACACCCAGTAGATGGTGCATACATGAACATGCTCTCCAAGGTCCGCACAACCTCCATCCATACACCCAGTAGATGGTGCATACATGAACATGCTCTCCAAGGTCCGCACAACCTCCATCCATACACCCAGTAGATGGTGCATACATGAACATGCTCTCCAAGGTCCGCACAACATCCATCCATACATCCAAGCATGCCTCAAAGACGACTTTGGTTTGTTGGTTGGAAAAGATCACCTGTTTGTTTCTAAATGCTGCTGTAACAATGGTGGAATTCCTTATTTTTCTTTCCCTTCCTTTATTTTATTTCCACTAAGAAATGGATCCCTTCTGCTTCAGAAAGGTTTCTCTAAACTGTCCCCTCTCCAAGCCTGGCTGTCCGTCCTGCCAGCCTGACGTGTGTCTCCGCCCCCCTGCAGGGAACAGAGCGGGCGGTGCAGAGTCTCCAGCAGCAGTACCCTGACATGGAGGTCCTGTCCCTCAGCGGGAACTACTGCACGGACAAGAAGCCCGCCGCCATCAACTGGATTCTGGGCCGGGGCAAGGCGGCCGTGTGCGAGGCCACCATCCCTGCCAGGGTGGTGCGAGAGGTACCTGGACAATGTTCTTTGATCAATTGTCAACTGCAAACGGGCTGGTCGCAGTTTTCTATATCCCCTTTTAATAGATGCACCTTAATAACAACCTTAATAACCTGATGACTTGTCATAAATATATGGCCTGTTAAGCCCTTGGAGACTAACTGTGATTAAGGGATATACAAATGAAATGGAATTGAATGGACTTGCTGCAGGTGTTGAAGACCAGCACGGCCGCCATGGTGGACCTCAACATCAACAAGAACCTGGTGGGCTCCGTCATGGCCGGCAGCATCGGGGGCTACAACGCGCACGCCGCCAACATCGTGGCCGCCATATACATCGCCTGTGGACAGGTAAGAATCGGAGTAATGCATTATTTAGATGTGAGGAAGGATGCATCCAGTGAGAGACCAGGGGATGATTAGGGGGCCAATGTTGGTACAGGAGCCTGGTTGGGATTTGACCAGGACACCGGGGTTAGCCCCTACTCTAGTGATGAGTAGAGACACCGGGGTTAGCCCCTACTCTAGTGATGAGTAGAGACACCGGGGTTAGCCCCTACTCTAGTGATGAGTAGAGACACCGGGGTTAGCCCCTACTCTAGTGATGAGTAGAGACACCGGGGTTAGCCCCTACTCTAGTGATGAGTAGAGACACCGGGGTTAGCCCCTACTCTAGTGACCACAGGGTGCCAGGACCCTGGTCTAACGTCTCATCTGAAAGAGGGTGCTCTTGGACAAGACTGAGTCCCGCTCTCTGTCCTGGGGACATCAGAGGCCAGAGGGATGAGCGCCCCCTAATGGCCCAGCAGTGCAAGGCGGGTAGCCGTGGTGCTGGTAAACCCTCCTAACCTCTCTGAACCCCCTCCTGCACAGGACCCCGCCCAGACTGTGGGCAGCTCCAACTGCATCACCCAGATGGAGGCGTCGGGCCCGGGGGGAGAGGACCTCTACATCAGCTGCACCATGCCCTCCATAGAGCTGGGCACCGTGGGCGGAGGCACCAACCTGCCCCCGCAGCAGGCCTGCCTGCAGGTACGCCGTGAGCCTCGGTGTGGATGTGTGGTGGAAGGTGGAGGAAACAATCCCCTGGGAGGAGTAACATTGCTAGTCATTAACGCGGCTGCAATAGGTGATATGAGAGCTGTTAAGCGAGAGCAGAAACACAGAGTGATGAAGAATTCTTGCAAATATTATCAGAATCCCAATATCACCCAAGTGCAATATCTAACTCCCAGGGGCTGCAATTTTTTGTTCAGGGTAAAATGTGTAGATATCCATTTCTAAGCCCATTGTAAATGAATAAGTGTAGTGCTGCAGATATAACCTTCATGCATGGAAGCTCAAAGCGCTGCACAGCAGCAGGTGAGACTCACAACGTGTTCCCTGGTCAGATGCTGGGGGTGCAGGGCTCCAGCCCCGCCCACCCGGGGGCCAACGCTCGCCAGCTGGCCCGCGTGGTCTGCGCCGCCGTGCTAGCGGGGGAGCTGTCGCTGATGGCCGCCCTGGCCGCCGGTCACCTGGTCAAAAGTCACATGACCCACAACAGGTGCGTTTCGTTTTAGGATATCTGACGCATCATCCGTAGTTTTGCTTATTTTATTTCTTAATTCGTCTTCTCTTCCGTCTGTCAGATCTAAAGCGAACTTGTCGGAGACGCCATCGCCGTGTGCGGCGGCGTCTGAGACGAGAGCGTGACGAAGACAGCACTCCCCGTTCACACCGTCGGTTGGCCTCTTTTTTTATTCATTTTGCAGCTGCAACGAAGTTGTGAACATTAAACTGAAACGCTGTAAAGGAAACAAAGAATCTTAAAGTGACTACGGAGGAAAGTAACCTGCCTGTTCTTTGGGAAGGCAGTAGCAGAATGTTCCGGGGAAAACAGGAAGTGGAGACCACATCTCACTGGAGCTAAAGTGCAGTTAACACGTCCGGACAGAAGACTGTTCCAGACTAACGCTCGCTACATCTCAAAGTTATCGAGCACTTTTTTGTTTTTACCAAACAATCGAAGGCTGTTTGCGCACTTTGTGTTGGATGCTACTCACCACCCACTTGATCTTCATTTCTTGGTTTGTTTAATTGTAATGACTGTAAATCGTGCCACTTTATCTGCATATGAACACAGTGGTTGTGTGGGATTATCATGTGTGTTATGAAAGGTGTTGGCTTTTTCCAACAAAAATGTATGTTACTAATGGAAATATGTGCAGCAAAACAATATTCTGTTGTTCATGCCAGACCGATGTGATTGTTTACGCTGCTATTTATGTGGAAAGATGTATATTTTTTAACACCAATTATTTTTACACTACCACTCTGTTTGCTACATTTGTTCAGTCTTTGTTTTAAAATCATTTAGTTAAATGCATTGTTCATCACACAACACGGTCGAGTGTTACTGAGTATTTATGTAATCGGTGTCGATGGAATGCTTCCAGATTGAGCCAAGCCTGCATTTTGTGACTTTGTCGAGTGACATCTCAACAATTTCACTACTCTGTCCGCCCAGAGTCTAATCCAACACATGGAGCCATATTAACTTAATGAACAGCTGTATAAAGTGATGTACAAATGTTTTTATTTATTCTGTTTTCTGATTTCTTGACTGTACAGATGCTGCATAGCGGTATGTCTGTCTGAATGACATGGAGTTAAGGCACATATCTTAAGAGGCCTTAATTGTAAAACTAGCATGCTACAATACAATTGCAGATAAAAATTGAATGTTCAAAGATTTTTTGCCGTTCCTAAGTTAGTTTCATTGTGCCAGTTATTTTGATGCATTTTGTGATTTTGTTGAGACAAATGCGAGGCCAAGGTGGAGAAATGAATCTTTATTGCTGTCCTTCTTACATTCATGTCTCCTAAACACGAGGCTGAGGCGCCGTATTGTCTCGGCGGTACTGATCAAAGCCCATCCCAACAGCATTAGTGTAAACGACTATTTACAAGATTCCTCCCCCATTACTACATTCAGGACTGAAGCTTCAGAGGAGCCGTGTCTCCCGGGCGACGCTGGGGCGTCCACCTGGCTTTACAGCCCAGCATCATCCACCCCAGCATCATCCACCCCAGCGTGGCCCCACCCTGACCAAGGACCACTTACTGGGATTTTATGTTTAGCAATAAATCTGGTAATGGAAAAAAGCTGTTCAGCAGGTAGAGGGATATGGACACAAAAAAAGATCAATTGGAAGTATGAAATGCATTTCTAAATTATTTTACATTGGCTTGCATTCACTACAAAATGCAATTTCTGACAATAGTGGCTAATTTCAGTAAAGCATAAATCTGTACCAGCCGAAAAAT
This sequence comes from Brosme brosme, assembly GCA_900302425.1. Classification (NCBI taxonomy): domain Eukaryota; kingdom Metazoa; phylum Chordata; class Actinopteri; order Gadiformes; family Lotidae; genus Brosme; species Brosme brosme. The sequence goes on from OMKX01105697.1 coordinate 7,898, forward strand.
AGAATCCCTCTGAACGGTTATTGACCTATTTTGATTGATAAAGTGGTATCATAGCATTGTTTAGTTGACAATGCTCAACTCAATGAGTATCCTAATGGGGCCTTGTGAAAATGTTAAACCATGGTAAAAGCCTCTGTAATGACATGCCGTACTAATGGTTGCAATCCAGCTCAAAACCTGCTTATTAACACTCGCAGAACACTAATGAGAGAAGGAGTTTCTTCATTCAGTGTTAACATGCATTACAAACCAGATTGAGAAGCCAATTAGTAAGGATGCTTTTCAAACGCAAGAGAAGAGTGGAAGAAAAGAGCAACTGTTGAGCACCTTCATCCCTACATACGTCAATATATTGCTTCTAAAATAGACATAAACCCAGGCCTTAAATGACATCATCTTGCACACATTCTTTTTTTCATGACAGGCATTTGTAGAGCGAACTTGAAATTAATTGATGTCTCTAGGAAACTACAATGTAGCGTTTTGTAAAAACAAAGACTAACCAATAACCAATGTGAAGGATACCTTTATAATCCTGGAGAAAACTAACTGGGGAACTCTGAATCACAGACTGTAATTCTGAACACAAACGTGTGTACTGTCAGTTTTAGATTTGTTGACTGTATATTTAATATACAGTCTCACTGTATAACAAGCCAGTGTTGAGTAAATGGCCATTAGGCACTTTCTAAAGCTCCCTCATCCTACAGTGGTGTCTCGTTATTCTAAGGCATTTCTTGTCAATTCTGACGCAAAGCGAACGTAGACCGTGAGCGATCACAAACTATTATCAACAAAAACCAACAAAATGATCGGAACAATGCAATTCTGTCACGACATCGGCAATGAAATAAACAAGCCAAGCAGTATGACATACAAGATATATCTATTGTACATTAAATATCTTAGAAAACGTAATCTCCTTCCATCAGTACCATAAGCGGTGTTTTCACCAGAAGGACTAAATTCAAAAAGGGTTAAAGCTCAAGCCTTGTGTCATCAGAAGCCATCGACTGACGACTTCCCTCTCGACTTGTTTATTTGAATTAAAAATACTATTTCACCCCCTTTTACATTTTGTTGTAGGCTAAAATTAGCAGCATTATATAAAAAGCTATTATTAAAAAATAATAATCGGACACCCAATAGAGACCAAGTGTCTTGAAATAACGACCGCTAGCAAAGCTCAAATGAAATGCATTTGTCAATCATTTTAGTAGAAAACTGCTTCATCGTTTTTCTTGGACAATGCAGACGAGCTGGTATTTTGGCAGCTCTCAGAGAGCAGTCTTTTTAAGTCTATGGCAGCTTGCATCGTATTGCCTTGAATGTTTAAAGTGTCTCCTAACCTCTCATACTATATTTATCCAAACTAATTTCCCCCACTGAGAAACAATGCGACGCCATCAAGCCTAAATGCAAATACTAACACTTAACTCAAGACAAATTATTCTCATATGATGATGACTAATTTCGTCTCTGCCTAAATCAAAATGTTCAATAAAGTTTTTTTGAACAATGAAAAAAGTAGCAATGGGGGAAGTCAAGTACTTTCCCGCGCAAAAGTACCGGTCAGAGCGGGACTGAAACGCAGCCTTCCTCCCAGAGGCCGTCTCCTGAAGCCACGGCGGAATAACAAGAGCCGCTAGCAAGTAGCAAGGAAGCTACGCTGAAGCTAAACGGAGTAGAAACAACCTAGCGAGGTAGCATGGCGGTAGCGCGGCTTCATTTATCGTTGCTCGGAGCTTGGGTCCAACTTCTGTTTCCTTGCAGGGTGAGGTACACTGCAAAGAGGACACACATAATTCAGATTAGCGATTTGTACTGCATTATACACAAAACGCTGTGTAAAGTGTGACTGTCGGCTAATGAAAGGCTGTATGTACACTTTAATATAGTATGAGTTTGTGCTTTCCATTTTTACCTGTACATTTTAAAAAAGTGTTTATTACTGTAATATTTGTACCTTTACACTTTAAAAAAGGATGGGCTTTCCAGCGGTTTTCTCCTGCACGTAGGAGGTGAAGCGCTTGAGGAACTTGGGGTACTCCCGCTTGGCTACCGCCCTCAGGACCGAGGCTGGAGCCCAGCCCCCGGGATTCACTACACCAGGGAGACAAGACGGGCGTCAGACAGCATGCTACCGCATCCCGCTACCGCATCCCGCTACCGCATCCCGCTACCGCATCCCGCTACCGCATCACGCTACCGCATCCCGCAAACGCATCCCGCAAACGCATCCCGCAAACGCATCCCGCTACCGCATCACGCTAACGCATCACGCTAACGCATCCCGCTAACGCACCACGCTAACGCATCCCGCTAACGCATCACGCTAACGCATCCCGCATCCCGCTAACGCACCACGCTAACGCATCCCGCTAACGCATCACGCAAAGCTCAAATCAATTGAATTGGGTACAGCTAGGAATTTGCCAGTTTTAAATAATCAGAGTATGATATAGCACTAATCGGGATACAACACAGATATACCTATAATCAGACGGATTGATCCTTACCATTGGCGACGTATGTGATTTTACACACCAGGTTGTCTCTGCTGATCTCCTTGTCTCCCTCTGGTGGGCTCACCAGGGTCTGGCAGATCAGGCCGATGTTGATCTTGGCCCGGACACACCTGCTGGACGGCTGCAGC
>OMKX01105736.1:0-10497 GCA_900302425.1 Brosme brosme
CTCCCCCATGAAGCCCTCCTCCCCCGTCCCCTCGCAGGCACGCTCCCCCGCGCACACGCCCGCCGCCAAAGACACAAACAGCCTGTGGGCCCTCGGCCCCCGGGGAGGAGCCTACCCCCAGGCCGGCCAGACCTGGGGGGCCAGAGCCGGGGCCCCCTCCGTCAGGACGTCGGCGGGGTCCTCCCCCTTCCTCACTGAGCCCTGGCAGGTCTGCTTCACGCCTCACGAAAACCACGCTCATGAATGATGCTGCACACACACATGAATGATGCTGCACACACACATGAATGATGCTCCACACACACACATGAATGATGCTGCACACACACATGAATGATGCTGCACACACACATGAATGATGCTCCACACACACACATGAATGATGCTGCACACACACACATGAATGATGCTGCACACACACACATGAATGATGCTGCACACACACACATGAATGATGCTGCACACACACACATGAATGATGCTGCACACACACATGAATGATGCTGCACACACACATGAATGATGCTGCACACACACATGAATGATGCTGCACACACACATGAATGATGCTGCACACACACATGAATGATGCTCCACACACACATGAATGATGCTCCACACACACATGAATGATGCTCCACACACACACATGAATGATGCTCCACACACACACATGAATGATGCTGCACACACACATGAATGATGCTGCACACACACATGAATGATGCTGCACACACACATGAATGATGCTGCACACACACATGAATGATGTGCCGCGTAGCGCTGGGTGGTGATGCCAAAATACATGAATCCTACTTCGTTAGTGTATCAGTTATTTAATCAATATCTCCAGTGATTCATCTTATATGGTCTTGTTTTTCTCTGTACAAACTTCAAAAAGGGATTCATACTAATTAATCTTTTCAAAATTATATCTAAAGGATTTTTTAATCATTATTTTGCACTGCGAGGACCAATTATAAAATACTTTTTTTTAACATCACTATTCATAACACCAATTATTGTGACCACAATCCGGCCCTCTTTCCCATGACCCGGCTGCCCTGTGGTCCTGTTGTGTTCCTGTTGTGTTTTCCTGTTGTGTTGCTGAAGCATGATAATGGCTGTGATCCAGATGACAGGAATGTGAACCTCAGTCCTCATGAAGGTCTTCCATGTCTTCCAGGGTGGGATTCCAGCCCAGCCTCAACCCCAGCTCAGCCCGTCGCCAAAAACACCAAAAGAGCCAAACAACCACGGTTCCACCGCAGCACCACGCCATCCGTGAGTCTCCATCAGCACCGTGACCCATGAGCAATCACAAAGTTCAATGTTGAGAAACAAGAGCTTGTGTCCTGCGTGGTCTCAATAAAATAAAGTCTGCTGTGATCCAACATTTCAGATACAAAGCTGTATACAACTACAAACCCCAGAACACAGACGAGCTGGAGCTGAGGGAGGGGGACATCGTACAAGTGATGGAGATGTGCGACGACGGCTGGTTTGTAGGTAAGAGTCCCACTCCGAACTTCCACTGCCACAGCAAGCCTGACCCCTAGTGGTTGAAATGGAACATTACAGGCTCCACACGACATTCTTTGTTAACACGTTTTCTCATTGTTGTCAGACTTCCAGACCCCAGCGTGTGTTCTTTGTCCCCTTAGGTACGTCAGAGCGGACCCGCGCCTTCGGGACTTTCCCAGGGAATTATGTGGCACCTGTTTAACAACACTTGGGTCTGGCCCTCAACACAGCCACTGCACCTGGACTGAGCAGAGGGCTGTTGTTGACTCACTGCTCGTTTTCACCATCACAGCCAGCAGGGTCCGGCCCCAAGCCTTACCAGCACTGCTCGGAAACTTCATCTCACTTCAATCTGTCACCCAACACCCTCTTAACATTCTGCTTGAGTTGATTTTCACCGCATGCTCCACGCTCAGACTCAGCTACCCTCCTTAATGTCCACAACAGAGGAGCAGCCATGACCACTGTGTGAGTTCCCCTCACCTTTCTGCTGTGGGTCTGAGAGAGAGAGAGAGAGAGAGAGAGAGAGAGAGAGAGAGAGAGAGAGAGAATGTTTGTAGATTCATAGATTCATGTAAGTGTGTGTGTGTGTGTGAGAGCGAGTGAGTGAATGAGCGAGCTTCAGGTTGTGCGAGGGAATGTGTGTGTGTGAGTGTGCCTCTCCGTCTCAGTTGAACACATGCATGCATGATTTAACTGTTGATATGTGGCCTGTGTGTGTGTTCCACTGAGTGTTCCCCACACACACAAACACACTCCAAACAGAGGTAAAGAGGAGGTGCACAGAGCAGAATGTCTTCCCCAGCTATGCAGCAGACACTTCAGACACTCCCTGACCTGCACCCTTCTTCCTGCCAGCTCCTATGGAATTCGTCGACACAGTAAATAACGCGCCACCAAGAACGCTTCACTTGAACCTTTTGCGATCACCTGATCACCTGATCACCTGACCAGCTGACCAGCTGAGCGCTGCCAGACGGCAGATGCCTGTGAATAACGATGTGAGTTCCATGTTGTGACATGTGACATGTGACATGTCTCTCCTCCCTAACCTTGTGCCTTTCAGATCTTTGAGAAAAGCCCTGGGTGAGTGTGACGTCACATCGCCATGGTGACGGTCTCAGACTTAACTCATTCACTTCTAACATCATGTCTTCCTATGTTTACACCCTTTAAGAACCACAACCAGAGGACATGTGAATGCGTATATTACCGCTTTCAAGTTATTCATTGTATTGTTTTAGCGTTTGCCTTTATGAGGAAGTCTTTGTGCAGAGATCAGAGCTGTATTGGGTTCATCAGTTAAGTTGAATGTGTGATTTGAATGTAACGCAGACAGGAAATGATGACACTGACTGTTTTGAGGTATAATAGGAGTAAACAATAACCTGCCATTTACAATGATATTTCTTAAGCAGAAAGACAGGATAACCTTGGATTGGTTTTCCATCTTAGACAACTAAGACGTTTTTAGACAATCCTGCCATCGTTTTCAGCTTAGCTACTATATTTGATTTTTTAAAAGGCTCTGTATGCTTCTACTGTTCACACTGGCTTATTGTTTTACATTATCACTTTGACAAGAGTATTTATAAAAATGAAAAAATCAGTTACTATTGCTCCAAGTATCAATTAGTGTGGCATCGGTAACGCTAGAGGAGCCAATCAGGACAGACATTGGTAATGCTAGAGGAGCCAATCAGGACAGACATTGGTAATGCTAGAGGAGCCAATCAGGACAGACATTGGTATTGCTCGGGGAGCCAATCACAGCATCCATATATTCATACATTCTATTGTTGAGTAAAGCCCAGGACATAAAAAAATATGATTGTACAGACTTTAACTGTTATCAAATGAATGTATAATATATTTTGCTTAATAAAAAGATGTTTAAGAAATATGGTACTCGATAAAACTTTTTTATTAATAAAAAATGGAGTGATGATTAAACTGGCTTGATTGAGTGATTTCTGTCATTTGTAAATATTAGATATTGAGAAATAAACATTGGAGAAGCCTATTCAAACGATATGAACCAGGCTAGATAGGTATTGCAAACTGCAGAACTTTCTTCTACCAAATACACACTGAGGCATCATGGCTCCCATTCTTTTTATTGCTACAGAAAGACATTTGTATTTATTTATAAGAAAAGTTCCTTTCTGTGAATTGGCATGATATTGCGGCCTACAATTTTTTAAGAGTTGCTAGTGTGTGAACGAAATGTTTCAAAATGCTATAAAATATGCTATGACAGCAAAAACAGAAAATCTAGTAAATTTATAATAAAAGAAAAGGCTATTTTAATCGTATTGTGCAATACGATGCACTGTGTGAAGGGGGCGCACTTGTATCATGCAAACTGAAACTCGTCCGGCGCGTCTATAAATGACTCAATTATCACCCAGACGTCCGGCTCCTCCCCTTTGCCTCCACCCACCTCCACCCACCTCCACCTTCATACCCTTTATTTTGATGACAGCACGTGGCGTCGTGAGCTCCTCCCACCTTGAGGAGTCCGCAGGGGGTCTAAGCCGCTCAGTCTATCCGAGGCAAACCAGAGGAACCACCACCCGACCACCGGCCCCTACGGCGCTTCAGCACATGATCTAAAGTTGGAGATTCACAGACAGACAAATGCAGGGCTGTCGGACGGATTGGTAACGCGCGTTTTGGAGACCTTCACCGCGCAGGCGTTTGAGCATTTACCATTTTTGGTTTTACCGAAATTGTTGCTGCTTTGACCGGAGGCTCTGAGCGTTTGGTCCACAGGTGTCTCCTCGCTACTGTTCTCCCCTTGGTAAGTAAGCGGATTATTTATTTTATTGCATTAATACTTTAAAACATACTCGGATTGAAATATCTGAATGTATATCATATCTGTGGCACCTATGTCGCCTTTTTTTATCCAATTCATGTACCAGACTGTCTTGCTTAAAATAAGTTTATAAGCTAAATTCGCTTATATGTTTGTAAAAAAAAAGATGTTTTTGTGTGTGAGATATATATATATATATATGTATGTATGTATGTACCATATAACTAGTAATCCAGCCATAAAAGTTGTTGAAATACCAAGCAAACACTTCACGTTGACCACTACATCTCCCACTACAACATCTCCCACTAAGTCTGCAGCAGCAGCAGCCAGTCTGAACAAGGTTCCTACAACATCAGGTTTCTACAACATCAGGTTCCTACAACATCAGTGGCCCGTCACACGACCGGACGACCGACGGCATTGTCTCTTGTCACCGCAGAGAAGTGAGCGTTTTCTTAGCCTTTGGTCATGTCAGAGAGTTTTGGGTTTATCTGGCATGTAGTTTTCCTTTTTAGCCGTAGTCCATAAAGTGGTGTGTTCAGAGGGTTACTCTAAATGCAGTCGGTCATTATGGTTCAAGTTCATGCCAGTACTACTTGAGGAATGTATTTTTCTTCAGAGTCAAGAGTCTAGACAGTTCCATTCCATCAGGTCACCTCTCAATCTTAGAAAATACGAGCAATGGCTGGTATGTTTGGCGAGTGATAAGCTCTTTATAAAAGCTGGTTCAGGGGTCAAGTGTTGTTGACGTGACGCCTGCACTGAGGTCACACGGCCTGGATGTGTACTTCTGGATGAGGCGGGCTAAATAACTGAACTGAAAACAGTCCCGGTGAAACATTATGTTGGACTACTAGCATTATGACCGGTGTTTATGTACCTCTCCATTGTCATCATCCTTGCTGTCTTTTATGTGCGGCTACATAGCATCATTGTTCTCCTGATGCTGTGCTGTTTCAGTGAATGTGTTGCTGCGTTTCAGACCATCCAGAAGAAAACCGCACAACCAGCACCAAAAAAAGACCAGTGTAATTCTGGACAGCACGACAAAGCGCTGGTCTTTCAGAGCTCAACAGGAAACTAGCCAACACATTTGGCTTTACTCCTTTGACATTTGCCTTGAGGTTGAATCGTAATCCCTGTTTAGTTCCCTCTGTGGTACCTTGTAGCTTGTTTCCCCCAAGATGTGTTCACTTGGGGCTGGTGACTGGTGTCTCTTTCTTTGAGGGATGTTTTATTGATCAGGGCAGGAAGGTGTATCAGCAGGTTTACTCTACAGTCTCACATTGTGGTCAGTCTACAACCCTTGTCTTGAGGAACTAGTTCTGAGGCCTTGCGGAATAATGGCAGTGTGTTGTCTCGCATCTGACCCAATGGACGCCATGTTTCTACTAGAAAGTAAAACACAAACTGTGAGGTTGACTTGATCCACTCCTAACGAAGAACGATCTGAATTGGTGAAATGGGAGGTTGGAAGAACATGCATGTTAGGAAGTGGAGTGGAGTGTAGGTGGAGGAAGCCTCCTCCCCATCTGTGGGTGGTGCAGGCGGAGGATGCGGTGGAGGCCTGATTGCCAGGGAGCAGAGCTGGTGTGAGCCGCAGTAACACGATACCGTGATGAGGATGCTGAGGGCGATAAGTGCTGCCAGTGTTCCCATCTCGTAGTATTGTTAGAAAGAAAACCCCAGACTCAAAGTGGAGGTCCCTCCACACGACCGGTGCTTCCACACGAAGCCGAGCAGCAAAGGAATTGATATTCCGTCTATTCTGTTGCTCAACCTTAAATGTTTCTGTTAATGTGGTTATGCAAGAATTTAAAGCAAAATTTGCTGTAACTTTATGGTTGTTGACACAGTGTAATTTCCCCCTTTGAACAGGAAAGGCCATGGAAATGATGGCTCAGTCAATGGTTGTCAGAATGAGCGCTCCTCTGGTGCCCTCGGTGTTGAGGTCTTAGTCACTGCACTAATACACCAACCAACGCCCTTCAGCTCTGCTTCTAATTATTATTGCATGTGTTGTGCTGTGTCTGATCACCTTGGTGATCACAATCATATTTGACCTCTTAGTTTGATTGGAGAATGCAATGAATGCTACTGAGGTCATACTTGGGTGAGGGAGAGGCTGCCTAGAACATTCCTGTCTTTCTATTCAGAGGGTGCGTGTCCAGCAGGTAAATGCTCCTGGCTCCTCAACCCTCAACAGGGTGAAGAGCACAGCCTCGTCCAAACAACAGCATTGTAGTTGGTTCACTTGAGTATTTACTTCACTGTGTTCCTGAAAGTTTCCCATCTGATTTGATGTAGACAGACCGACCGACAGACAGTCTGCACGCCACATCACGATGGGTCCGGAACAGGGAGAGGAATTGTCCATATTAGGCACGTGAAGCGTTCCTTGTGGCCTCCAGATGTGTCATAAAGATGAGTCTGATAGCATCCATATTCCTCCTCAGAGCGGTGGGGGAGATGGAGGAGGTTGTAGTTGGACACGGTCCTCTTGGGTTGATATTAACTATCCTGTTTCATCTCCGGCGTGATGTGTGTTTCTCATTTCACCGAGAGGATCGAGGGTGAGTGGGAGGAGAGGGGGTGGATCAGAGATGGTTGCCATATTCCTCACTTCATTCTTTTTTCTTTTTTCTTCTCAGTCCTTGCGCAGGAAAAGTTGCGACTCGCCAGTTTGAACCAGAGGGCTGGACATCTTCATCGTGAAGCGTATCTGCTTTATACATTATCATCATAGTCCTATATTCAGCAGCCCCCCTGCTGGTGTTTACAGTTAGGAGAAGTTCGCAACAATTAAAGCATGCAATAGGAGCCACTGCTCGATGGTACCGGATGGTACCCCACTTTACCCCACAGTACCCCACGGTACCCCACAGTACCCCACGGTACCCCACGGTACCCCACAGTACCCAACGGTACCCCACAGTACCCCACAGTACCCCACGGTACCCACAGCGCTCAACACACTACTCCACAGTTCTCCAAACTATTCAACGGTACTCAACAGCATGAGGCTGGTCCGTCCACTAAACCCTAGAGGCAGGTCAGGTGTTCCTGGGGGAGGCGAGTCTTCTACCTCAGCGATGATGTGTTGACATTAAGAGAACACAAGCATCAACAGGGTGGGATGACGATGATATCGTCATACTGCCCTTTTTAGTAATTGCACTTGCGTATTTCAAGAAACTTGTTTTGGCAGGTTTCAGCCAGTGAACAAACACATCTATTTTAGTTTGAAGGTGAATGTTGGAGCTGAAGGTTGATGTACGCCCTTTCAGTTTGTCAAAGTAGAATTTCACATATTGAAACGGGTGCCCAAGCCACGACGTGTCTGATGATTCAGGAGCGTAGCTCTACTGGTGACTCCAGGTGAGTCACGGAGGGTGGACGTAGTTTCTCTCTCTTTTGTCAGAGGTGATGCTAAGCCCTTGAAATAATAGCTGAAGCATTTAGTTTAAAATAAGGCTGTGTGTCCTGATCCAAGTGTGACAGAGGGCAACATTACAAAACCGATACCAAATACAGTGTCAGATAATACCTCATGAAATAGATTTGTATGTTACTTGACCTTATCTGGCACAGTTCCAGCCAATCAGAAAGGGACATTGCATTACTCAGTGTTCAACCAAAGGTGGTGCAAAGGTGATTTTATTGGTTATCCATAAAGACTAATCCTTAACGTGTGTGGGTGGGTGGGGTTGGTCTAGTAAAAATGTTGTGCTCTTATTTCAATATACTGTCTTATACCTGTCCTCCTGTCTCCTGTCAGCCAGTCTCTCACGCAGATGAAGGCCGATGCCCTAGTCCTGCCCTGACTACCTCATAAATTGAACCAGCTGATAAAATTCCCGGCACATGGTTGGCAATAATCATATCGTCATGCTTTATCATTGTGTGATACATAGTTCCAATATGCAATCCATTGCATAGTTGAGCTCCGACTGGTGGCTCCCCGCTGTGTGTCTGAGGGGGGATTCATTAACACATTAATTCCTTCTATACTGTGTGGCACCTTCTGCCATGCTGGTCTGATACCTTCTGGATCAGCATGGAGAGCGATAATGTCCCCCACACGGTTCTCAGCCTCAGTTTATTGCTGAAAGGATTGTCACGGAGCGCTTGTATGTGATAGTGTCTCATGGATTTTATTGGTCCATTTAAGTTGCATAACAAAAGTCTGGTCGGAGCAGAGAGTTCACAAGAGAGACCTTTGAAGCCTCAGTCACTCCACAATATCCTCACTATTTTCTTGTTGGCTGTTGGGAACATGTCAGGTCATCAGTTGACTTTCACTCGCCTGTCAAAACGACCCCTTTCAGCCGGCTACTTCTTTACGATCCTGAGAGAGGAGTAGCTTGATGCCGCGAGTTAGCCAACTGCTGCCCCGCTGGGTTAAAGCAATGATGTGGGGGCTGAGGTCATCGGAGCAGTCAGACGCGGGGGGCGCTTGACGTAGGACACAGGCCGTTCCCCGGTCATTACCACAGCAAGGCCTGGTCTCTGCAGGCGGCAGCCATTACCAGGCTCATCACGCCGGGGCCAGCGGCAGCACCCGTGCTGATTGGAGAAGACTGCTAACGAGATAGGAGTCTGAGCCGGGTGTAGCCCACACAGGGGCGTGGTTCAGTAGGCCAGTGTTTGGGTAGGAGAGGATGGGGTCTGCGTGAGGGGGGGAGGGTGGTAGTGGTGGTGGGCGTGGTTGGGATCTTAAGCTTTGAACACGTGATATTTCGATGGAACTTTGCATAAACTGCTCACCGATCTGTTCAGATCTTGAGCAGTTCATAGTTAATAAACAAGGTTAATCAATAGTCTGGAATAGTTGCTAGGTTTTGTATACAACATGCGCGTTTATAAGGATCTGCAGAAGTCAAAACATATTTAAGCAACTTTTCATGGAAATGGAGTATTGGTTGAGGTATCGTAATGAACAGACAGCAACAAAAAACACAAACGTGCAAAACACTGTTGATAACAATAGTGGCTGAACCCTCCAAACAGGAGAATGTGTCGGCCGGGGGTTGAATCACTTGTCTTCTCTTGCCCTCAATCAATCCCGCCTGTCACTCCAGTCTGGGGTCCAAAGAAAGCTCCTGTGTTGAAACACGCACCGCGCGCTCCAGGCTGTGGTTGGTAAACTAGATAATACAGTACAGCTCGCAGATTGAAAAACAACTTGGACAGGGCTCCCAGAAATGTTGCGGTCACACAGTTAGTTTCAACCTTATTTAACATTTCTGTGAGTTATTCAGCTGCCAAACCCGCTGTGCACGGCGTTTTCCCCCAGAAAAGCTTCCAACAGAGTTTCTATTCAGGCCTAATTTCTGAATGATCCTGTGTATATTTGCAGCGTTTGCAGGCGACCCCCTGGGGAGATGCACTGAGCAGTGAGTCTGACATAACTCTGAATGCCATGACAACATGTTCGTTTAGCCTGGATGAGCGTTTAGGATCTCTATTCCCTCAACGTTATCTGTAAAAACCAAACCGTTCGATGCATTGATGCAGTGTTTTTGATATACATTACAGTATTTAATAAAAGTTTGGGACCACTGTATTAATTTAATCAAAATATGGAAACTGTGCATGATCCTCAGAGACAGGCCAGAGCTCTGAATCTGATAAACAGCGCTCATAAATCCCGTAATAACACAGGAAATCTGCTACAGAAGACCTAAACGCCAGTGTACCCACCACCATTATCACCAGCATGCCACTTTGCATCATTCCCTGCAACCTCAACTCTCATTGGTTGTTTTGATATATTGCACTTGCTGGGCCAGAATGGGGTAGAGACTATCTCACTCTGAGGAGATCTTGGTAGCTCCTCTCTAAGGCTTAAGCTAAACATAGTTGGACTAATTCAAAGGCTCCAGGAGGTCTGCTGGATCCACAGGCATGAAAATAGACTTGAACCATGAATTACCACATCATATTCTGTGTGTGTGTGTGTGTGTGTGTGTGTGTGTGTGTGTGTGTGTGTGTGTGTGTGTGTGTGTGTGTGTGTGTGTGTGTGTGTGTGTGTGTGTGTGTGTGTGTGTGTGTGTGTGTGTGTGTGTGTGTGTGTGTGTGTGTGCGTGTGTGTGTGTGTGTGTGTGTGCGTGTGTGTGTTTGTATATGTGAATCTGTTTGTGTGCATT
>OMKX01105763.1:0-11960 GCA_900302425.1 Brosme brosme
ACTGAGAAGTCATACAAGTGTACCATTACTACAAAGAAACTAGATACTAACAATGTAGAGCAAGATCAACCATGTGGTGACACTGTTTCAGTGAGTAAAGATTCACTTTGGAATCTAAGAAGACACATTTCGCGGAAACATGAGTGTGCTACGCGAACACACACAGAGCAAAGAAAAACGTGAGCAATTTGAATATGCTTCATATCAAGTAGAAGGCTAAAGTAAATAGTCTCTCTCGTTTAGTTAGTTTTGCCATTCAAAGTAGGCCTAACACGATCTTTGTAATGTAGCCTACTTATCGCTGTTCATGAAATTGTATTTCATAGCGAAAGAACTGCAGCAGCAGCAACAGCAGCAAAGCAGTGAGGCATTAAAAAGTATCTTCACTACAGCCAGAGCCCCAACCATATCTAGGACGAGAAAGAAGGAACTAGACACAGCCTTTTTTTAAATGATCTACGTGGACTATGAAGCGCTGAGTAAAGGAGAACGAGAAGGGATGCGACACTTTATTCTTTAGGCAATAAATGGAGCGGGGAGCGAAAATCAGCGGAGCGACCTGACGCGACCTTGAGCGGTGGAGCGGCCGAGTGAACAGCTACGTGAGCGAGGAGCGGAATATTCGCACCGCTCAGCTCCGCTCACTAGCTCTGGTGCCTTCACCTTAGGTGCTTTACAACTAATAACAATAGGTGCCTTTGGGTGCTTGACACCTAATAACGATAGGTGCCTTCACCTTGGGTGCTTGACACCTAATGATAATAAGAGCAATAGTGCAATGGTGCAATGTGACAGGCAGTGACAGGCAACAAGCCCCAGGCCTCTAGAGTCCACTGTTCATGAGCCTGGTTGCCAGGTGGAAACTCTGTCCCGTAGCCTGCTGGTCAAGCTTTGAAGCTGCAGTACCGCTTGCCAGACGGTAGCAGCAGAAACAGTTTGTGGTTGGGTGGTTGGGGTCCTTGATGTTCCCACAGGCTTTTTGGACACACCATCCTTTGTACATGTCCTGGATGGAGGGAAGCTCACATCCACTGATGCGCTGGGCTGACCGCACCATCCTCTGCAGCGCATTGCGGTTGAGGGCAGTGCAGTTCCCATGCCAGGCGGTGATGCATCCTGTCAGAAGGCTCTCTGTAGTTCCTCTGTAGTTCCTCTTCTTGGTAAGGTGGACGCCGAGGAACTTGAAGCTGCTGACTCTCTCCACAGCAGACCCATTGATGGGCTCCATCCTCTCCTCTCTTCCTGTAGTCCACCATCAGCTCCCTGGTCTTGTCAACGTTGAGAGAGAGAGGCTGTTCTCCTTGCAACACTGTGTCAGGCTGTAAATCTCTCTCCTGTAGGCTGTTCCGTCGCTGTCTGTGATCAGGCCTATCACTGTCGTGTAGTCTGCAAACTCAATCACCAAGTTAGTGCTGTGCGTGGCCCCGCAGTCATGGGTGTATAGGGAGTAGAGGAGGGGGCTCAGTACACAGCCCTGAGGGGCTCCTGTGTTGAGGGTCAGGGGAGCAGATGCGTTGGGCCCCATCCTCACCACCTGGTGGGACCTGGATGTGAGGAGCTTCGTCTGTGCAGCGGCTGATGTCCGCGTCCGAGAGAGGGTTAAGATTCTAGGACACTTATGTATAACGCCATCAACTATTAAATTATGTGACTAGAAAGACACCAACAAATCTGAGAGAAATGACTTGAATGTTGAGCCACAAATCCATCACTTGGTTTACAAAGGTATTATGCTAAATATTGTATATGAATAATTGAATAAAGTCACTTCTTCATGAACTACCAGCATCAAGTTAAAAGATATTGAGATGTAGACCATAAATTAATGATAAATACATTGTTTTAACATTGGCGGAATCTCTGGTGGAATCAAAGGCCAAATGAACTCCCTTGGACCCAAAAGGTGATACTGTCGAAGCGGGGATGTGTGGAGCAGTGTTTGCCTCATGCCTTAAGAAGAAATTTGAACCATGCCAGGTTGGGAGGAGGTACCATTTCGTCGACAGCCGACAGTCCTTGGTGCAGTACAGCAAGATGGCTATCAAACATTCTTTGCAAATATGATCGGAGAGATTCAAAAAAGCACAATGATCCCAGACTGGTGGCGGACTGTATACACCAGAAGAGCCAGCCCTCAAGACCTGAATGAATACTCAGACTGGCAAAATGGGCCAAAGTTTTTGAGTTTGCCAGAGAATGAGTGGACGATCAAATCAGCCGACGAGCTAGCAGCCAATGCCAGAGAAAGCATTAATAAGTTGCAAAAGGTTGGTTGCCTTACTACCTGCGGAAGAACAGATGAAGAGTCAAGTCAGTAAGACGTTTTCATTTGGTGAGAGCACCAAACTGGGACCACCAAGTTTGCCTTTAAAGCTGTCGATATCCCCAGTGTCTCCTTGGGAAGATCCAGTGGGAGGTGTAAAGTCAAACTCGAGTTTGGAAATACAAAGAATAAATAAAGTAATGGCAAGAATCCACTGGAGAACGGAATATTCAGAAAAGCAAACTGGATGGAACCAATCTGCCAAAGTGCTGCATTAAGAAGCAACACGCAGCCGCACCGGGAAGCAGTCCATTAGTGAACAAGCTACGTGCTAACGAACACAGCGTTAGATGCTGTTTAAAAGGTCCTAACAGTTTGTGATCTGCGGTAAAACTGTGCAGAACCGATACATCTACAAAGTTTGGAGAGGCAGCCGGTAAGATGGTGAACTTTAAAATACGTTGAGAGACATGGCGAAGATCACTGCAGCTATCAAACCAGTTTGGGTTCACCCTAGCTTCATGCCACGGGGTTGTGGCCAGTTTACGTGTGGAGAGATAGGTTAACTCCTTAGTCTTCATGTGTTCAAGATGGGTTGTCTATTTTCTAACATCTATTGTCTAGTGTTTCTTAATCTATTGGCAAATCTGATGATGCTTGTTCAAGCAGAAGCAGAGGGAGTGGTGATGACAGGTGTCGATTGTTCGCTAATAGTTTGAAGTACATTCTGGTTTGCTTTTGGTCATGATTGTGGTGGAATAATGAATGATAAAACTATGACCAGTAGTGAGTTAGGCTATTAGCGACAGCATGTTATGGGCTTATGACGTTTTGAAGGGAGGGTTGTTTAAAAGGACTGCATAATATAATATTGCCTAAGATAAATATGATTATAAAATGCTTTATGTTAAAATGAAAACATACATTACCTGATGTACAGCAAGAGTTATGACAGCAGTGGACGTTAGCTTTATTTAGCATTAAATGAGAGAAGGCACTGATATTTAAAGCGTGTTTTGCAATAATCAATGTTGCAATGGTTTTATTTTTCTG
Organism: Brosme brosme; assembly: GCA_900302425.1. Classification (NCBI taxonomy): domain Eukaryota; kingdom Metazoa; phylum Chordata; class Actinopteri; order Gadiformes; family Lotidae; genus Brosme; species Brosme brosme. The sequence goes on from OMKX01105763.1 coordinate 3,317, forward strand.
TTTTTTTCTATTCAAGCATTTTAACCTAAATGGCCAAATGACTAAATGACTAAATTGCTAAATGACTAAATGACTAAATGACTAAATGGCTAAATGACTAAATGACTAAATGGCTAAATGACTAAATGGCTAAATGACTAAATGAAATGGAACTAATGGTACTGTCAAACTCAACTGCCAAACCGACCATAATAAAGGAGGAAAAAGGAAAAGCTGTTTGGTCATTGAGTGGAATCCAGTTTAAAACCTGCAGGTAGATGTATCAATCACTGTCAAGTGGGGAAGCTGCACCATTCTAAGACATAACTTGACAGACATTTATAAAACTACCTGGCCACTTCAATATATATGGCAATGAATCACAACGAAAGTTAGACATTAAGATGTCCAGACCTCTGCTTGAGGAAATAATCTCAGACTGGACCTCTTTGAGTTTTTATTGAATACCCCTGCTCTAGACTCTTGCTTTCATGAGACCATAGACCAGATCCATTAACTGATGTTTTACATTTCACGTTTGCTGACCCAGCTGAGCCTTCCGAGTGCTTACCGCATAACGCAATCTTTCATCCATATCCTTTGCAGTGAGTTTAACTGATCTAGCCCCAGCCGGCAGAATCTGAAGTCTTCATCTGGACTTTAAGAATAGTGCAAAATCGTCCTCTACATTAACTGTAATGAGACCCTTCCACAAAATGACCACGATGGGCTTCAGAAGCACTCACACAAGAGGTCCAGGGCTAAATGGCTCGAGCGTTAGCATTAGCTTCGGGGTTTAGCAACAAGCATGTTTTTGTGAATACAAAGAAAGATGAAGAAACAGCACTAGCTTTATGTTTACTTCTTTCCTTCCTTCCAGGACTCCGATCTTTAACAAATCCTTATTCCAAGTGGAGCGTACTTTTCTTAAAATGTGGGGGCTGAGAGTTGTTTATGTGGTGGTTCAAACGGCTAGATACTCGTGTGTATTGCGCTCTTCTTAGTTAATACTTCCACAGGACTACGTTGTAAAAGGGATGAGCAAAAGCTATGTATTCCAAGTTACACAGGTAACAAAATATGTCCACAACGAAATATTCTTTCACAAGAGAAAATCCAAACTTAAGTATTTCTATAAATCACTCTATTAGAACTACGGTATGAAAACCACTGCTAAACACTGCAGCCTAGCCGGCACATTTAAGGAGATTAAACAATCAATGCACGTCAAAACGCAGGAAGCAAACATCTGGTCGATGATTTTGAAAAAAATACCACAATTTGATACATGGCTTCTCCAGAACAATACTTATAAGAGATGTTGGAGCACACTTTCTCGAATGAATACGGTGCCCAGATAAAATACAAGATCAGCAACGTACCTTTTCAGAAAGACCTTTGTATGGCTTGAGAAGAGGTTGGCTCTTGGTGGCTTCACACAGCTGCTCTCCGTACAACCAGCCCTCAGAGAACTAGAGAGAACGCATCTTTAGGTTCAGACATTATGGGAGTTTATTACTGTGTGGTGGCAGTGGGTATCGTGTTCTCTCCATCACCTTATCCATCGACCACTTCTCGTGCAAATGCTCCGCATATCTATTGATGAAGTAGTCCAGCTTTTCAGGAACACTAACACTGACAGACAAACAAAAGGTCAATGCAATTTCAGATGAAGATTGGTATTCATTTTATATATATATATACACGTATATATATGTAGCAATATTTGATATTTGCTCAAACTAAATAATCCAGTTGACCCTGAGCCTTTGAACTGTAATACAGGATTGCCACATGGTTTCACAACAATCCAATCAGACTGAGACAGGGAAGAATGTATGTGGTATTTCAGTCCTTACTTGCTGGTGTCAGCAGGCTGCGGGTTAAAGTTTCCCTCCGAGTCCATGGAGGACTGCTTCTCAATCATGGCCACGTAGTTGGACTCCATGTAGTCGGGGGGCAGCGCCCCGGCCACAGCACTCAGGCAGGGCAACGCCAGCTTGAACAGCTCCTGGTCGTACCGCTGGAAACACAACAGTAGAGGAGTTTGTGTGGCTTTATATATATATACACACAGGAAACACATTAATGGAAGGAGACAAGCATTGTCACATTTAATGTAATTATTTCAAAAAAAAAATGTTTTTTTGTTATTTTGCAATGAAACTAAAACATTCCTCATCCAGTCTGCTGCGTTCACATCAGTAAAAAAACATCCCCTCCTACACTAACCTTTGCAACTTATTGAAATATTGCACTGTAATATCACGCTGTCTATAACGCAGCCACTCCCTTCGCACATAATTCGAACTACGCACCTCAGCCTCTAAGTGTGTGAGCATGCATAGTGGCTTGTAAACACAATCGAACTTGTGGATTTGTCTGTTTGTGGGCACTATTGGAGAAAGCGGCCTAGCCAGTGTAGTTTTGTATGTTCTTACCTGGGTTGGACAGAACAGAGATACAGCTATAGGAGCTGCTCAACACTTGTTTAGAACAATAATCATGACTAGTTTACATCTCGACATAGGCAATGTCAGCAATTAACCTGGGGTCTTAAAATCCGTCTAAATCCTTTAACCCTGCCAATGAAGCCTGATAGATACATCAACCGACATCCTACATATTGACAACAAAAATGACACTCAGATGTAGAAAATGCAGAACAATATCACTTTGTAACTGTACCTCATTTGCGTGTGTTTCTGTGGTCCTGATCTGGCGTCTGGCCACCCAACCAGACGGCTGCCAGCTCGCTCAACAGCCAGCACCTCCTCACCAATGACCATCCTCATTTTCTACTCGTAACTAATTTAATTTTTCTTTTAGTGTTTGCTTGTTATGCTACTACTATGTATGCCAATTATGGCGCCCACTGCACTCCTAGGTTCGAGGTTAGATGTGTTCCTTCTCAAGGTTTCTTCCTCGCTAATTAAGGGAGTATTTTCTTACCCTTTAGGGGCTAGGGTTAGGGAGTGTCATAGATATATGGCATTTAAATCCCTTTGAGACTTTAACTGTGATTAAGGGCTATAGAAATACAAATAACATACAAAATTGTAAAATTGTCAAACCAGTGCATGTGTATTTAACATCTTCAGAATTCGCTGGCAAAGATGTAAATGCAGTTGGTCAAATAGAAAGCAAACCCTACTTCTCCATAATAAGTTATAAATAGCTTCGCTTCCAAAGTCAGAATGGAAATGTAGGACAGCGAACAACAGACAAATCAACCAGGTGCGGACAGCTCGCTGACCTTGCGTGAGAGTGCATCGAAAATGCCCCAGAAGAGTTTCCTGGACAGGTGGAGCTCCTCGTCCGAGGCCACCCCAAAGCCGCCCCATCCAGCAGCAAGGCAGTAGTACTTCCAACATCGCTCGTAGTGGTTGGTCAGCAACTACAAGTGGAAAATCACAATATTATTATAACTATTGTATTATTAAAATTACAATATAAACGACTTAATGTTACTGTTCTCTTGTAAATAGTGTTTCTGTGGACTCCTGATGTGTCTTCATTGACTCATTTTTAATACCAAGGCTAACTAGTATTTATGTAGACTATGCTGCTATAATCCAGACCCTGTTCATAGCTGAGGGGGATATTGTAGACATCGTTAAATAAGCACTATAATGAAAACTCAGAGAATGCATTGCTTCTGGATGCTCCTGTTCACCTATGCTGCATAATAAATCTTGGATACTGACATTGTCTATGTGGAGATGTAGATCAGCCAGGGTTTTGTTCACCTCATGCGGTGAACCCGTGCTCATAAATTGGTCTGTTGGCAAGACTTTGACATCCATTTTATTTCTAATTAAGAATTTAGCAGCTCCCAAAGCTTTGTTTTGTCTTGACCAGGACTCCCTGGAAGAAGAGATCTTGTATCTAAATGGAATCTTCCTAACTAAATAAAGGATAAATAAAACATTGAAAAAACACAAGTTAGCACATACAAATGGCCCTGGCCAGGTCGTTTTCTCCCATAGTGCCCAAAAACACACAATTCCACAAGGTCCGGTCCTGTGTGAAAACGTCACTGCGCATGCTCATGAACTTGGAGCAGTTAGAATCCTTTATGTCAATGTCCTGATAATGAGCACAATGGTGAATTCTGGATCGAACTGTGGCTTTTTTATTGCTTTGACCCACCAGTTGCAATTGTATGGCTCAGTAGGGAAGTAGGGAAACAATTACATTTGTGTTAAGTTGACTCGTTCTACGTACATTCATACAACCGGGATCACAGCACTGATTCAGAAGAGTATGCTTGGGCTGCATTCCAACCAGTTCAAAAAACACCCCCTCCTACACTTACCATCGCAACTTATTGAGATGTTGCTCTGTATTCACAATTCAGAATTATCACATTGCCTATAAAGCAGCCACTATCATCGTCTCATCATCTCATTTTCGTCCGCTTATCCGGGGTCGGGTCGCGGGGGGAGCAGCTCAAGCAGGGGGCCCCAGACTTCCCTTTCCCGGGCCACATTGACCAACTCTGACGGGGGGGGCCTGTAAAGCAGCCACTATCATCGTGAATAAGTCTAACTGCACGCCTCAGTCTCTAAGTTTGTGAGCATGCAAAATGGCATGGAAACACAGAATCGAAACATGTGGATTTGTTAATTTGTGGGCACTAGTGGAGATAGCTACCTAGCCAGGGCAGTTCCTATGCACTCACCAGAGAAAAAAACAAAGATACAGCTACAGGAGCTGATAAAGACTTGTTTGGAATAGAACGGATGTCAATGGCTCAACAACGGCCCAATTTCAAAACAGGTGTTACCGCGACACGGTAGAGTTGAACAACATCATGGCCGATATACATCTCAACATAGACAATGTCAACAATTAAAGATAGTTTCAGAGAGGTGTTTATCAGAGTGGTCAAGTTCATCTCAATAAAACAACAGACATCAGGGGGTGAAGTTCATTCTTTTGCATCAACAGAGCATGCACGACACACATCCCATTCCCATAGATAAGTGTTGAGAATGTGTCACACTAATCATGACGTGTTGATTGGGAGTTGTTTGGGATGGGACCCTGCTGCAGCAGGCATACTAAACGATGCTCAGCCATTGTGGTACACCTTACTTTGAGGGGCATCTTGGTGTGCTCGTTCAGGAGCGGGACGTCAAACACCAGCCTCCTCAGGAGGTGCTGCATCATTGAGGGACGCAACTTCCTGCACATCCGAATCACAAAGAATACAAGCTAGCTGAGAACCGTGCTAAAATACACATATTCACTTATGGCCTATGGTGACAATGTGAACGTTGTCTATAGAAACATGCAGGCTTTCTAGGATCAGAGCTTTTGGGAAGCCCTGATGACAATGTGAACGATGTCTAGAAAACATGCAGGGGCGTTCTAGGATCAGACCTTAAGGGGAGCTCAGACCCTGATGAGAATGTGAAATGCTTACAGTGACTTGCAAAAGTGTTCAACCCCCCTGCTAATTCACTCATTTCACTGGATAACAATTAATACAGTAACATAATTTAGAAAATGAAAAATGTAATATGCTGTTTGCAAAAGTATTCAGCCCCTTTCACTTTGGCAAAACTCAATTCAATTAGATACACAATGTTACCTTCAGAAGCACCCTAAATAGTTGGGTGGTCTATTAGGTGGTCTATTAGTGTGTAATAATAATGGTTCAGAATGAACATTCACAGATTTCATTATAATATAATAGTCTTAGAGGAGGCTCTCAGTTAGTTAATGAAACCTGAGGCCAAGAATCAATCATGATGACCAGAACAGTAGAAACATATCAAGGTATAGCAAAGTCGGAGAAAAGGAGAATGTACTAAACATTGTTTCAGTCTCTGAAGCAAACTGGTTAGAAAACCAAAACCAATTTGGAAAAAGTTCCGTGGCTGATAAGATAAAGTGTGGATGAGTCACAGTGCATCGCCTGTATCACAGCCTGACATCGCCAGACCAATTCGCAAATGCGTATTAGTCCGGAACCTCTCAGTTCGCTTTCAATTCCCAAGAGGCGTCATCAACGGACAGACCAGTATGCCTCTGGACACCATCAGAGCAACAGAACGTGTTGCACATCAGCGGCAGCCATCTTGTCGTTTATGAAAAGGCCTTATCGTATTAAACCTGTCCTTTATTGTGATTGGCCGACCCGGGACCAGTCTGATGGAAATGTGTCTGAACAGGAGGGGGCCCGGACGCATATTTCAGAGCTAATTAAACATGAGCTCGCAGGTTATTCCCTTAAGATATGGGGGGAATCTTGGGGTGGCAGTGATCCAGTAAAAGCCATGTTTAGAATGTTATAAAGAGTTTGAGCTGAGACTTGAAAATGCTGTCCGTGCAACTTAATAGAGCTCAAACTTATTTGCCAATGTGCACACAACTGCCTGTGTGTGTGTGTGTGTGTGTGCGCGCACGCGTGTGTGTGTGTGTGTCATACTGTAATAATAGGTTGTCAATTTGTTCAGCTACTCTCTGCTTGCAGCTGCGCTCGGAGTTCAAACTAGTTCAACGTGACACCATTGACTATGACCTCTCGAAGCGGAGCCAATCAGATCAAAGCTCGGTTTGACGTTCAAAACCAACTAAACGCCAACAGAGTTCTTCATTTAAAAACATTAATACATGTTTTATCAGTTAAAAGCACTTAACTCCCCGCCTGTTGGCTGGCTATATTCGTGCTATACTCTGCGACCCCTCACCCGCACACGGCCAAGAGGCAGTCCTCGATGGCGTCCCTCTGGGCCTTGGTGAGGCAGCAGCCCTTGGACAGCCGGTACACGGTGTGGAGCAGGGAGTCGATCAGAGAGGCGTAGGGCTCCGTGCCCGCAAACAGCGGTGCACACTTGGTCAGCAGGGGCAGCACGGCCGCACACAGGTAGCGGTTGAGGGCCAGGGCCATGTCTGTTGCACTGAGAACCGCCTGCAGGGAAAGATAGCAAAGTCACAGTTTGACTGTTAAGATCCCTTTGTGTGTGTCGTTCTTTCTTTAACCCACCAGACATCCTCAGTTAGTCTTTTTTTTGTACCCGATCATGGCTCTTTCAGCTCTTTCTTGACTCAAAAACGGCTCGGGATGAGCTGAGCTTTTTCATTTGGTCACACAGTTATCTGTTCTGCAACATCTGTTATCCATATGTGATGGATAACAGTTTCATTTGTGTTATCCACCTCACTGTGGGTTTGTTGGGAGTCTTACCTGGCTTGCTTTTTTATAAATGTATTACTATTTAAATTAAATTTATAATAATTTTTTATAAAACTTATTTCCTTTTGTTCAACTTAAGCCTAACTCTGAGTCTGCGTTTGGATCCAAACTCTGAACATTCAGAGGCTGAAGGAAAAGAAAGATGATGTGGAGGATGACGATGGAAGGATGAATTTGATGAATTAATACAAAATGACAGACAATGGCAAGAGTGTCCGAGTACGTACTGTATATCCAACCATAATGATGGATAACCAGGACATTGAGGACTGGTTCCACTCACAGTGTCTAGTGAGGCTGCAGCTCGGAGGTCTGGTAGAAAGCCCACTTCCAGAAGGTGCAGGAGGAAGTTCTGGTCCTCGATGCCGTACACCCGGTCCAGGAAGAGGACCATGGCGGCCTTATGGTCCGGGCAGAACCCTGCCGACATGTCTGGCTCGACCACGGACCCGTCTTCACACCAGGTATCAAATCAGTGGGATGGAAGAACACAATCAGAACGTTTAAGACAGGATTGTATAGACATATACATTTGTTTCTGTGACGTTTAGTGATCCACGATAACGAGTCAACCACGAGTCTAACAAACCATGTTTTGCGGTTGACCTGCATGCAAATCTGTTAAAATAGGGCTAAATAAAATTAAAAAATCCCAAATATTGCTGATATAGGTATGATTAAAATTAGGTTAATATCTCTTAAAATAAATAAGAGATGTTAAACTAAATAAAGTAATAGCCCTTGTCGTTCCCGCAGCACGTAGTCCTAGACTAAACATAATTAGTTAAAGACAGTTAAAGTGACGACAGATATCATGTAATTTACTACTGAGTATGTTATTAACGTTTATCAAGGTGTGCATTAAAGGACCCATGGCATGAAAATTTCACTTTATGAGGTTTTCTAACATTAATATGAGTTCCCCTAGCCTGCCTATGGTCCCCCAGTTGCTAGAAATTGCGTTCGGTGTAAAACAAGCACTAGGTATCCTGCTTGCCTTTGAAAAAATGAAAGCTCAGACGCGCTGATTTGGAATGTCTCCCCGTATGTCGTCATAAGGGGCCATGTTACCTCCCCTTTCTCTGCTTTTCCCACCCAGAGAATTTGGCCCGCCAATGAGACAATGAGCAACGACCATGCGAGCGCCACATGTGTGTGTGTGTGTGTACACACACTGTAACACAAGTGTTGTATACTTCTTTGTTATTTGGATAACCGTTCTGCTGTTGGTGTTATGGCGCATAACACGTCGGGTTCTCTGACGTCTCTGGTATTTCCACAACGAGACTCGTAGTGGGGGTTATCTCAGCCATGGTTGAGAAGGAATTGGGGGAAAGGAACTTTGGCTTTGACTCCCTGAAGTACATGAACCGCGACATGGAGGAGAAATGGACTGTTGCCCGCGATTATCTCCCGACGGAGCCCCGCTGCCCGCTGCCCAGGCAGCGGGGCTCTGGG
>OMKX01105790.1:0-14260 GCA_900302425.1 Brosme brosme
CTCTGCTCTCTCCCTCTGCCTCTCTCACTGCTCTCTCTCACTGCTCTCTCACTGCTCTCTCCCTCTGCTCTCTCACTGCTCTCTCCCTCTGCTCTCTCACTGCTCTCTCCCTCTCTCCTCTCTCTCTGCTCTCTCTCTCCTCTCTCTCACTGCTCTCTCCCTCTGCTCTCTCACTGCTCTCTCACTGCTCTCTCCCTCTGCTCTCTCACTGCTCTCTCCCTCTGCTCTCTCACTGCTCTCTCCCTCTGCTCTCTCACTGCTCTCTCCCTCTCACTCTGCTCTCTCCCTCTGCCTCTCCCTCTGCTCTCTCCCTCTGCTCTCTCACTGCTCTCTCCCTCTGCTCTCTCACTGCTCTCTCCCTCTGCTCTCTCACTGCTCTCTGCCTCTCCCTCTGCCTCTCCCTCTGCTCTCTCCCTCTGCTCTCTCACTGCTCTCTCCCTCTGCCTCTCTCACTGCTCTCTCTCACTGCTCTCTCACTGCTCTCTCCCTCTGCTCTCTCACTGCTCTCTCCCTCTGCTCTCTCACTGCTCTCTCCCTCTCTCACTGCTCTCTCCCTCTGCCTCTCAGCCTCACACTGATCTCTCCCTCTATTGTCTCACTCTACATCCGTAGCATCCATCCATTGTAAATGAATGCTACGGATGTAGCCATGGCTAACATCAACACCAGCCTTGAATGTTAGGCAATACAAACTTGTGGATTAAGTGCTCACAAACATTCCTGCATATCCAGGGATTATGTATCATTTATACACTAATCCACATCTAATTAAAGGCTAAGACGGACACTTAAGACAATAAGACAGACGGATCGATATGTAGATCTGTTTTGTCTTTGTATGGAAATTCTCTTTCCTCATTTCAACAATATGGCATATGGCTGATTGCAATTGTAGATGTGCATCGATATACTTACATCGAGTGTGCATGCGCGTGTGTGTGTGTGTGTATGTGTATCCGTGTGTGTGTCTGTTCACGTTCATGCATGTGTCTCATCTGTGCAGTGATGCTTCCCATACACACACAGAAGAAAAATGTGCGCGCGCACACACACACACACGAAGCCGTTAAGACATTTCCACAGAGAGCAGTAATGACATCTTTTCAGAGAACGCTGGCCTCTGGATGCACAGGGCCGAGAGAGGGGCTGGAGACAAAGGAAAGAAAAATTAAGAGGTGCACAAAGATGCGAGAGAGAGAGAGAGAGAGAGAGAGAGAGAGAGAGAGAGAGAGAGAGAGAGAGAGAGAGAGAGAGAGTGCACCAATGCAAACTATCCGGGGTATATAATTAATCCTGTGATGGCTGCTGAAATGACAGAGTGAAGCAGAGCCTAAAAGCCCAGCACAGTGAGTCGTAATTAGAAACCCCTTCCCCACCTTTATACCGCTAATTAATTCAAACAATGTGCAGAGCGAAGCTTGTGCTACACACCACAACCGGGCGCAGCCGGGATAGCATAGCAACATGGACAAAGTAACACACACACATCCTTTCAACGGGTGAGAGGGACCACACTCTCAGATAACCTCTCAGTAACGCTATCCGAAAAGTAACCCGTTTGTAACCAAGAATTAATGAAAAATGTAATGTAGTTTAATGTAAAATTGCCTTATAGTAAAGGGTAAAACTATATGAATGAAATGACCATGTCTTGACTCAACGGGTGACTCAACGGGTTTGGCTCAGAGTGCGCCATCTCGCTGAGAATGTACATTAGAAGCCCCCATCTTTGTGGTACACATATCAGCGCAGACCGTACGCTAGAGTACATGAACAAGCCCTTTATTGCTATTCAAATATGAAAGCAAGTGAATAATGGATATGTATCTCTGGGGCTGCTGACATGCACTGTACCGTTAAAATACAGTGAACACATGTACATTATGTACATTATACGCATACATGTATGCTTATGTAGGTGTAGGTATGTGTAGCCTTGCACCAACACCAGGTATGCACAGCAAAACCTCAGTGGCGTTTACAAATAGAAAATACAGGGTAACTATGAGTTACCATTGATGTAATCAGATACATCTTAATGACATCTTAATGACAGGGGTAAACAAACAGCAGAGTTTGCCATGTGTTTCATATTAACCCATAGTGGCAAGCTCATGTCGCCTCATTTCATTCTTCCGTTGTGCGAAATGATTCAGCCTCATGACCAGCCTATGATTCACCAACCGTCTTCCCGTTTCTTTATTTATCACATACAAACTTCAAAATAAAAGTCTCCCTTTAAGATCCTGCTGTGCTTCAGACAGATGGATTTGCTGGGAGACGATGGTCCTTTCTTAACACCAACCTTGAAACAAAGTCTCTTTTGTATCCACGGTTTCAATTATAAGTGGTAGCAAACGGTGGTGAGAAAGAAGAATAGCGAGCCCAGGAGGAACTTCTATGGGAATAAAAGTTACGATTCTGAACTTTTTGCAAGAACGGTTAAGTAAAGGTAATTAGAAATGTGTCAAAGTCTCGGATGTACCGAGACGTCGCCTACAATGAACCGCCAGCTCCCAGCCATCCCAGGCTGAACACTCAGGAGTACACTCTACTGCGGATAGAAACCAGGTTTCAGGCCCTAGATTGCCATCATCAACCACACTGATCCCGGGAGGTGGTATACTCGTGCGGTGGAGGTCTGTGAATCCCAGACGGAAAGGTTCACAGTCCACCCTGTAGGCACCCTTGAGGAGAGCAGAAGAGGCCTCGCCCCTGTCGGACAAATAAAGATTCATTGTAGGGTGCTTTGGATAAAGGTGTCCGCTAAATGGCGATATAACGGTAGTAAATTCATGATACAGAGAGCTCTAAATCATGCTGGGGAGAAACTCTTCAGAACCCGACTAGAGCCCAAAGCATAGACTTGCTTCAATTTGCTTCATATTTGTTGTGCAAAAAAACCCGAATTAGAATCATATTGTATTTTAACGGAGCAAAGCACACAGGGGGTCAACGCTGGGGCTCAGGTCCATTTTAGGCACGAAAATTGAAAACCAGTGTTTTCTATCTGGCCAGACGAGGCGTTGTGCTTTGGCGTAGGACCAACTCCACTGGCTGATGACAGGGCGGACAGCAAACAGGGAAGACTATATGGACGAGGTCAGTAAGACCTGGACCCATGCATCCTACTAAAACAACCATCTACCGGCGTGCGTGTAGAGTGATCACTCAGCACAGCACAGCAAACAGCATCCAAAGGTGCTGGATCTACGTTGCCCATGCTGCAGCAGAATCACATGCTCCTTATCTGATGGTGAACATGGGAACATGTGTGTACACTGAGGAACGCTTAGAGACAAAAGTGGGTCGAGCACAACAGCCCTGAGTGGATGACTGAAAGTTCTGTTCCATTACGGGGGGAAACCTGCGTTTGCACTGACTGAGGCGGTGTGGTGGTCTCGGGAGGATAGCAGCGTTTGTACTGTAGCCGACCTCCTGGTTGCACCGTGTGCATCTGTATTCAGTGTGACGCTGCAGGGTTTGGATCCACCTGGGGGGTTATTATCCTCGTTTCTTTGTTATGGAGCGGGCCGCGGCGAGCTCAAGAAATCCCCTGCCTGCCTGCGTGAGTTTTCGACTTGGCCTTAAGAATGTCAGCATTGTGGGTCAGAAACGCTTTGGTTCACGTTGGGTTTGTCTATGTTAGGAGGGTATTTTCTACTATAGTGCTGACCACAAAACACCTCTTCCATAACATGTTGTTTAGGAATGGTTTTCCACAACCATAATCTCATCAATGAATGTTCCTACAACACAAGTAGCCGCGGTATAACATGTTGCTAACAAGCTTCCAAGGCCAAAATGCCCAGAGACGTATTTGGAAACAGGGAAGAAGATGGGGAAGTGATGCTGTGGGTGGGTTGTTGTTTGGTCAGTGCTGGACACGCCAGCACTGACCAAACACCATAATGAACAAGAACTCACTACTGTAGACCCTCTTTAGTCGTATTAACAACTGATTCTTCCCACATCCACGACAACAGCAGCAGCAGCAGTGGGCGCCACTCACCTTGGCCTTCCCCGTGCTCTGCAGGATGTGCACCAGCGCGCACGCCATCTCCTCCTTGTTCTTTACGCTGATGCCGGGCTCCAGCACGGCGCACAGCAGCATGTAGTTGTTGGTGGTGTACTCCGCAAACTCCTTGTACATCTCCATGGGCAGGATGTTCATGCTCTGGTAGCGCGCCTTGATGCGCACCATGGGCCCCGACGTGCCCTTGCCCTTGGCCGGGTTGGGCACGCTCACGGGGTACCACTTCTCCACGAACTGCCGGCCGGTCACGGCGGCGGTGGGGATGTTGACCAGGCCCACGTAGTTGTTCTTGTCCTTCTTCTTCTTCTTGTCCGTGTCCTTGTAGAGGTGGGCCGTGACGCTGCGCACCGCCGGCAGGTTGTTGAACTCAAAGTGCTCACCCCAGAACACGTTGTCCGTCTTCAGCTTGCAGGTGGTGCGGGCGTAGAGGGCGTCGTCCAGACACAGCTCGCAGAAGTACTTCTTCTTGGCCGGCAGGTCTTTGGCCTCGATGATCCAGAGGCGGAGCAGGTTCTCCACCCGGCGGCTGTTGTCCTGGAGGAAGGTGAACAAAGGGCGAGGACGGGATTAAGATGTCGAATGAAAAAGGTTGTTGGGTTCGTGTGTGTGTGTGTGTGTGTGTGTGTGTGTGTGTGTGTGTGTGTGTGTGTGTGTGTGTGTGCGTGTGTGTGTGCGCGAGCGTGTGTGTGTGTGGGGGTAAAACATAAAAGGAAGGCATTTATTGTTCTTGGCATTGGATTCAGAAGCCTTCGGGAACTCAACAAAAATTCGGTAATACCCTCAGATTTATTTAGAGATACATATACATTCAAATATGCACTTATTCCTTCTTAAAACAGAATGCTGGTCACTATAATTGACACATAAAGCAAGTCAAGTTAAAGGCCTTTAGAAAGAGCCTGCTCATAGAATCTATGTTGCTTTCTTTCTTTGTGTATATGATCGTTTTCATGCAGTAAAATACAACATCATTTTTCCAAATCTCTCCATATTTATCATTCTTCAAATCTATCAAGACAATCATCCATATTGGAAAATCGAAAAGTCCTTCAAAATTAACATCAAGTAATAGCATTTTTAGTGTAAGTGATAATATGTTTAATGATATCCCGACCAAATACCCACATTTTGTTGTTATATTTACGATATACCATTACGAAACAGTAACACCTGTACTACCTACCTTTTCACAGCAGCCATAACTTTTTGTTCAGAAACATTATTACACCACGTCTGAATAATAAAGAGCCCCACCGCCCACGCCCTAATCACCACGGAGACCATTTCCCTCTCCAAACCAACGCAGTCTGCAGAGAGAAGCAGCGTGAGGAAAACACAATCTGTGCTCAAGTGACGGCAGCAGTGGATAAAAGTTACACAGTGCAGGTGTAATTACTGCTAAGTGTTTGTTATGGGCACTAAAACATACCAGGTCACAACCAGGATTTCAAACAAATTGCGACTAAATCACCCCCTAATGCATTTTGTATGGCTACTGTAAGCACACCTAGGCTAAGGATTGCACATTAGTTACCTCCTGGCTAATATGGTGCTAATGTTGATGATGAAAACCTCTTGTGCGTTAATCTAGAGTACTGTTTACGATCTGTGAAGGAAACTGAAATGTGTGTATTTCCCCTTGTGTACAGAAAGAAGATTGTATATCAGCAGGTGCATGCCCTTTTCCATCCTCACAACGGCCAGGTGGGACATTTCCAAAGTTCTCCAAAGAATTAATGTTCTTTGTTAATAGTTCTTTATTATTTTACTATTGTCACCGTCTCCTGGCTGTGAACGGCTTGGTGTGATAAAGGAATGAAAAGGTGTCAAGCACCGCATTAACATTGAAGTACTTAGTGAGTCTTCTTTAGTAAGGAGAGATTATAATGAACAGTCTGACTCAACACAACTGTAAACTCTTAAAGGGCCCTATATTACCACCGGCTGTTGATTAGCCATGACAGGCCATTTCAAAATCAACCCTATGGTGACACCACCACACGTGGGGGAGTCCCCCCAGTTGTATAATGGAAGGATCCGCCTGCCAGTTGGTACGTTCCACCAGTAGGCACCTTTAATAACCCTTCAGAGAATCCTCCTAATTGTCTCGGCATTGTGTCAGCGTTGAATGGACTCCAACTGTTGAGTTTTCTGCCCTTAAATAATCGTAGCGTGCCAGGTGAATCCTTCAGCTCCCCATGTGGTTGACCTTTGACCTTTGTTCTCACCTTGTTTGGGTGCACCGCCCTCCTCAGGTTCTCCATCCATTTGTCTCTCTCTGCGGAAGACCGACACGAGAAGCACTTGCTTCCCGTCGACGTGGTGACCTGCAGAGCGACGCGAGACGACAGGTGAGTGTTGTGTTGTGTTGTGCGTTCCGTCTGTGCGCGTGTTATTTCTCCTTTTCCCGACTGATATAATCACAACAGCAGACCGAACATCGGCCATTAATTACACGCCGCAGTGGTGAGGCGCAGCGAAGGGATTCTGCTGCATTCTGGGGGATTTGGTGATGGCACACGCACACACACATAAGACATAAATAGACCACCCGACCCCCGGATTCTGCCGCTTCACTCTTTTCGTGGCGTCCTGCCACACAGCGCCAGCCTGGCTGGTGTGTGTGCAAACATGCTTTTGTTTATAATGAGGCCAAGAAAATTGAGGCATTGAGGGGGGAAGAGAAAATATGAAATTGTCATTCTGGAAGCTTCCGCTACCGCTGTGCCACAAGGATAAGAGGACAATGATGAAGAGAGATAGCTAAAGTTCGCGGAGACCAGATTTACAAACAGACACACGCACGCACGCACAAACGCGCGAGGAGTCGTCTGTGGACTTGGCAGCGTTAAAAGGATGAATATATAACGTAATTGGAGTAGCAACAAACAGGCTGCGACGGCCTCACGGGCAGATAAGTAGAGGAACACATGGGAGACGGAGAGAGAGATAGAGAGAGAGAGCGGGAGCGAGAGAAACAGAGACAGACAGATAAAGAGACAGAGAGAGAGAGCAACAGACCGAGAGAGAGACGTAAGCGTAACCGTGATGCCGTCGCAATCGCTGTGTGACACCCAAGATATGCGAAGGGCTTCTTTTCTGTCTCATCATATTCGGAAGAAACAGCGGGATATATTTAACCTGCCCGTGTTGTGTTACTGTGTTGTGTCTGCCGCGGTCAGAGTGAGACCCAACAGAGCTGGCTGCTGCCGCCCTGATAGACATATTATATATAGGCTGATCTCTTTCTGAAGTCATTTGGGAGCTGCTTTCACCAAAGCCCCCTACTGTGCGTGCAGAGGCATGTCCCTCGAGTCGCAACGTGTAACATTTCAACCTGCTCCTAGCTCGAGATAACCTGGACATATCGGTAGTCATTACTGATCGATATTGATTTCAATCATGTAATCAATAAAATCATATCCTTTAACTGATTAAGTCTACAAATAAAAAGCCTGTACCTCTCTCTTTGTTTACATGAATCGTACCATCGATACTGCTAAAGCCCCTCTTACTCACGCCCCCCAGCCCAGCGACGCTAGTTCACGTCACATGGCCGCACAGCCAGTCAGAGTGAACAGAGCTCTGTTATTACGTTGTAAGAGCTCTGAAAGTCTCCCTTCGACTGACTGGGAGGGGCTCAGTCTTAACCATCATGACTTTAATGAACACTCGAGGGCTGACTCTTGCTCAACGACGCCTAAAGGTGAAGGTTTAAGCGCGGACATTGAGGGGGGGGTCGAACCCGGAGCCTTTAAGGCTTGGGAGTTTAAAGCCTTGGCCACAGCAACGCCATCGTGCCCGACTGGAACAGAGAAGTGAAGATGCAAATAGAGTGAAATACTGCGGTCAACGGTATGACGGTGCGCCAACCCCATTTACATCCCAAACAAGCAACGCTATTTTAGGTGAAGCTCCTGCATGACCGTCATGCACGCATTGGTTATTTCAGTAGGGGCAGGATACTGTAGCGGGTAGGACGTTCAGCTCCAAGCCTAATAAGGTTCCGTGTTCGATCCCCGGTGTCTGCAGCCAACCAGTGGGCGTCCTCGAGCAAGAAGCTAAACCCCTTCCTACTCCCTGATGACATCGCATCTTAATCCCCCTTGGACGAAGTCACCAAAATGGTTGCCAAACAACCAAACGGTTCACGGTTCGGCGCTCACCTCGAAGCAGTAGTCCTGGCCGAGGATGCTGCTGTGCACGGGCTTGATGACCACCTGCTCCTCCATGCTGAGGTCCAGCGCCTCCACGCCCGCGCTGGGGCAGAGCAACGACTCGTGGGATCGAGACTCCTTCAGCCTCGTCATCAGATGAGATCTGGGGGGGAGACATAGAGAGACATTGAGTCATCGCTCGCAGACACGACCCGGAGGGGGTGAGGCGGCGAGACCGGGAGGGGAACGGAGAGAGGGACAGACAGAGGGAGAGACAGACAGAGTGACAGACGGCAGGAGAGACAGACAGAGTGATGGAGAGAACGAACGAATGAGAAGGAGAAAGAGAGGAGGAAGAGAGACAGAGAGAGAGAGACATTGAGTCATTCCTTACAAGCACGAGTTTGAGAAGGTGAGGCGGCGAGAGAGCGACCAAGAGAGAGAAAGAGAGACAGACATACGCACACACACACACACACACACACACACATGGAGAGAGAGCATATGCGCTGCATTAGCAGGACTGGTGCGGGCGGAGCATGACAGGGAATGTGTGAGAACCAGGGAGAGAGCGGCGGCCTAGTGGATCTCATGATCTCCCCCACTCTCCTCACTCCTGGCGGGGGACGCGGGTTGGGGGGAGAGAGAGGGGGGAGGAGAGCTCAGGGCATGACAGACGAGCCTCGCTGCCATATTAGCACATGTCCGCACACACACTGGCCAATTTACGCTCCCCGACTTACTCAGGGAGAGAACGGCACTAAACATCGGCCATTTCTTGAGGAGGAATATTTTGCAGACGTGTGAGTGACAGACCAGTGTCGAAATGCCTCACTATTCCAATGTCCAATAATGTCCGACATTTGAGAGAACGGTCATTTAAGTCAACCAATTCAATCGGCAATGTAGATATGATAGGTTTCTTTGGTTAAGCATGTCGATTGCTTATTCTATAATATAGAATATTATGCTAACAAATGTGTGCACTTACTGTTTGGTAAGATGCTTCGGAAAAACTATCCACCAACTGTCATCTTTTATACACATCATATCGCCAGATACAATGTAGCCTTAGATAACAAAACTCGCTATTGGTCAGTCAGCATCCCAGATTTAGGTGAACTTTTGACCTTGAATTTCTAAGCTCTGTCGTTGCACACAAAAGCAACCCAGTGCAACGAAATAACGAAAATGTGTAATTTCCTGTTTGCGAGGGTAGGTTCCTTATTGAGTTATATAATATTATCTTGCTACAGCCCTGCCCATTGTCTTCTTCTTCTTGTGGGCGTCGCAAAACACGTCCATTATATATTTAGCCATCCACGTGGTTCACTCAGGACGAAGAAGATGAAGACGAAGAGAGCGGAGATAGAGGATCTCCAAGTAGGCTAAATAGGCGACAGAAGGACGCAAATAGCAGTCAGTTAGCCGCATAAACATCAGCAGCCACTTCACTGGCATGACCGCCGTAACACAGGGCCAATTAGCATTGTAATGAGGGAGAATCTTCCCTTAATAATGCCCTTTGTGGAGGGTTTACGTGCTAATCCTATGTGTCTGTGCATGTGTACTTAAGCGCTCTGTGGACACAAAAATGTCAAAAATTCTAGGGATGGGCAGCAGCCATGATGCCAGATTAGTGGCTGCAGGCTGTCTCTGGTACAGTAGAGCAGATCTGTTTAAAAAGAAGCTCCTCACAGTGTGACGCGGGCCCTGGCCTGATTTTAGCTCTCCGTTATCTTTGTAAATCCACCCTATTCTGCCATTTACACCCACTAAAAATGCGTGAGTAGTCACACAAAAGATCTCCAGGGAGAACTTAGCATGTATGAATTGAAGCTTCAGGAGCTTTTAACCTATTACAAAGCACAGCTGTTGGAGGTGTGAGCGCTGCGCCGTGATTGGCTGGCCGGGTACCGGGCAGAACAGTAAAAGGAAGCTGGAGAAGAGAGACGGGTATTATTGCCAGGGATGGCGAGTGGTGTTTTAAAATGGACACAGGACATAGTGTATGAAAGTGTTAAGGTTATGAAATCCTTGTTCACAAAAACTGAACAAGATGCTTGGGCTTCACTGTCGAGGATGTTTGGCACAAGGCAACAAAACCAGGAGCTGTTTTCACCAGTCGTTCCAATATGTGCAGTTGTCAATCAGAGTACATTGGTTTCAAGAGCCCGTGGTTTGGGACATGATGCTAAAACAAGGCAATACTTTAAATACAACATCACTCCTAGAGGGCTACAGGGGGACACATACGGTACTCCAAAGTAAGCTTTGAAAGGTAAACCTCTGAGGCTGAGGTAGTTCATGGTCCTTAGACGATGACTACTACGATACATGGAGCTGAAAATAGGTATCCTGGTTCAAATTCGACAGCCGAAACTTCTTAAGAGACCGAAACAATATTACAATTTAATATTCTATAGAAATAACAGAAATAGAAATGTCTGGTTAAAACACTGTAAATTAAAACCCTCAGGAATCAATCACAAAGATATTTGTGCATTAAAAATGTATGTAAAATGCAATTCATTAATGCAGAATTGTATGCGGTGGTGGATGCAGATTATTTTGATTTTCTTTAAACTCTTGGAAACACCAACTGACAAAACGCAACGAGACAGTCTTTTACAGTACAGAGAGCAATGTTAACCAGATGGCCATTTGGCCGAACTCTTGACAGTATATAAAAGCGTTTGCTAGAGAGAAAGCTAAGAAGTTTGAGCAACGCATTTTCATGATTTTCTCTTATCTTGAAACTTTCTCGATATCGATCAAATGAAAGATCATTTGTGGTGGCACAAAAGGGAATGAGCGTGTGCGGGGGTGAATACATGAATAGTAAATGGAATTGTATTCCATTGCGCCAGCTTAATTCTCGCGATAAGCCACCTTGTAACGGCGGTAATCAAAGACGTTGTCGGGCTTGTCGATACTCCTTCGCTTTAAGTCAGTGCCGATATGGTCCAGCCTCCACCAGATCTGCTGGGCGATGTTATGAAACTCTCAGCCTCAGATAACCAGCACTACAAACCACTCGCTTTGCAGTCCGCCTCACTCCCTCTTACTCCACCACCTTCCCACAACACCATCCATCCTCACCGACCGTCTTCCTTTGTCCTACGTAATCCTCCATCATGCCTCCCCCCACCTTCTTCATTCTCCAGTCTTTCATTCCCTCCGTCCCCTCTCCTGTGGTCTCACTGGGGGGTATAGTTTACACGGGTCGATTATCGCCCTTCCCTGTTCCTTCACCCCCCTTCACTCTACACTTAATCAGTAATCCTTCTGCTTCCGGCTTTGTTCCTTAAATGTAAAAGAGGCCTGGATCCAACCCGAACACAAGGCCTTAACAATCCAGAGATCTAATGGTGAGACAGGTGAGAATAGAAGATTGAGGTAGGAAACCGTGGCGGGCAATGTCCAAAACAGACACAGGATGATGCATTGCTGAAAATGTATGCATCGCCTTTGGTGTCATTTATTCAATCA
This sequence comes from Brosme brosme, assembly GCA_900302425.1. Taxonomy (NCBI): domain Eukaryota; kingdom Metazoa; phylum Chordata; class Actinopteri; order Gadiformes; family Lotidae; genus Brosme; species Brosme brosme. Next base: position 11,686 of record OMKX01105790.1, read on the forward strand.
AAAGATTCACTTATTTCGGTTAAAAAGCTCCAGATTCAAGATGCCGTTGGGTTAGTGTGATTTGTTACCAACCAACTGTGTCTGTGACTGTTAATAAATCCCAATCAGTCATGAATGAGAAGGCAGATTCACATAATTGGCGATTTGCATAAAACCACAACCACAAATCAGCCTCTGCGCTACCAATGGCATATATATTCAGAGCTCAGAATCGCAAAATGGAGAGAAAAATAGATGATTTCATGGACACAAAGAAAGAAGTGTTGAACGAATGAGGAGCAAAAAAAAGTAACTTAATTAAATAATCCCAAACAAAATGTATTATCCTCTTTACACTTTGGAATTACTTGGAATTACAGTGCATCGCTATGGAATTTATAATCATGTATTTTGTCGTCGTTCCGGTCGATTTTCAATGCACATAATATAGAATTCAACAGGTGGTGCTTCCTTTGGATGTACAAACATTATTTCTTTGCACACTCTAGCCTAAGAGTAGGCTGAATTATGTACCATGACACATCTAGTTTGGGTAAACATACTTTAGAAATCCCACAGACACACAGTCACACGCACACTCTGAGTGACATGGACCTTGCCCACTCACTCCTGCTGTACACAGCAGTAATGTGATACCGCCGGCTCCCCCTCTTAATCCTATCAATACAGACTGAGAAGTAGCCACACTGTATAACCTTGGCAGGGCCTGCTCAATAGAAAGCTGATTGAGACCCAGGGGAGAGACGAGAGGGGAAATTGATGGGTTTCTTCTGAGTGAGTCCGGACCACGCCTCGCAGGAACCGAAGCAACAGCTCTCGTCTTATGGATCCCAGGGAGTTGATCGGATCCCCAGTCTCGGATAACATCTGACTTCAGTGCTCAACCCCTCCCCGTTATCCAGGCGTCGGAGGCCCTCTGACTGGATAACCAGCGTGTTGCTCAGACGTGGACTGATAGCACAGATCAGAAGAGGCTATGGATATATGGAGAGCAACTGCAAATGAACGCAACTCCACCAAACGAGAACAAGGCCTGCTCCCACCCGCTTTCTATCAGATGCTCTGCCAAAACAAAATCATTACGAGATCGGGTTTGCGTCGCCAAATTCCAGGAATTAGGGTTTGAGGTTGAAAGAAATTGATGGGCTTTTATTTTGTCCTCAAGGCTAGAGGGACTGCATCTGTCGACAGAATTAAGGATTTATTTCAGTGTCATAATCTCACTGCAAAAAACCTACAAGGCCCTTGCTTTGAGGGTTACGAAGGCATAATTAATTGCTTGTCTTAATGTAATGATATCATGCCACTCAAAGACGATAAAAGATAACATTTAAATGAATGGTCATGCTATGTAATTAAGATACCATTCAAATACACAAGTGAAAATGTACATGAGAATATGCAAAAACATCGAGTTCGCAAAAAGGAAGTAGCCTACTTGCTGTCCTATGCCATGTTGTCACACCCACAATGGATGAGCTGTCATAATAGCATTTCTGGGCTTGAGTGAAAAGTTAAAAATAAACAAACCCTATATATGAGTCAGAACAACTGCAACACAAAATCATTAGTCTTAGCGACGTTATTGCTAAGACTTACCGACCCAAATGAAAAAAAGCGTGACTTATTTCCTAACAGCCTGAGTATTATGCATGTTTACTGGCCCCAGGTATCACTGCTGTTGAGCCTAATGATGTTTTGTTTTTGTAACAATGTTTCATAGGGAAATTAAGGAAGAGATCCACATTTTAATATGGGATACAGCAAGCGTCAAATAAAGGCTGAAGGCTTACGACTGAACTAATCGGTCGAATATCTGACCTTCTAATTTAGTGGTTGCCCTATACATTTTGACCGTCGCTCTAGTACACATGTAGCTCCAAATCAAGCACGCCAGGCAACCGTGATCTTTCACTCGTGTTGAACCTCAACGAACCACAACAAACCAGAACAAACCGTGCAGTTCTTTACCCCGGCTTTGGCTCTGTGACTCGGCAGGATGCGGAGAGCTCAGTCGACAACGACAAGGCCAACCGATCATTTGCCACGGTCTGTCACCACATTCACGGTCAATGTCGATCACTCATTTGCTACCTGCATTTCAAATCCTACTGCTTGAAACTTTGTGTGTGAATAAATGAGGATTTTGTAATCAGGGTAGCGAATGCGTGGCAGAATGTTTATGCAACACATCACATCTCTTCTCCTTGTCTCTGGATCGCAAGACATCCCGGTTTTGTGTTTGCCCTGAATAATTTTGTTTCGTTTTTTTACTTGTGTGTGCGCACGCACACCAGCCATCAATCACTTGGCACAGCGATGGGTTTTTGCTTCGGGAGAAAAGACAGTTGGCTAACAAAAGAGAAGGGAGTGGATAATATGCCGCACGGAAAACAGCATCTGTCTTGAGGCGAGAGACAAGACTGAACAGTGGTCAAAAGTAAAATGAAAAGAGAGGGCGGGGTGTATGTATGTGAATGTGTGTGTGTGTGTGTGTGTGTGTGTGTGTGTGTGTGTGTGTGTGTATGTCCTGTCAGAATGTGTGTGTGTGTGTGTGTGTGTATATGAATGGCCG
>OMKX01105800.1:0-10846 GCA_900302425.1 Brosme brosme
CATTATGCGTCGACGCGTAGCAAAACGCGTCCTCCAAATTTTTGATACGCGACGCGCCGATCCATGCAATACTATGCGTTGTCAGTGGGGGCGATACTGCAAATATTGTACATTATTACAACTATAGGTTTATTTAGAAGAAAATTTGAATAAAATGGCGGGCGAAGAGGAAAAATTGTGCGAGCAAATACGATTATATAAACATTTATATGATACTCTATTACATTCCAACAAGATTCCTTTGGAGAATGCATAGAGGGAGGTTGCAAGTGCAATGGGAAAATCAGTTGTGAAAGTGAAAACGGACTGGAAAGCTGTCCGGGACAGATACGGAAGAGCGAATAAAAAGTGGAAGGTAGCGTGCAGAAGTGGTGCAGGGCAAATAACGTTCGGCTATCCAAAAATCTTGACCCAACTTGACCCACCCGTGGCGTGAGTGGTGTATTGCATGTCATGCATTGCCCGCGACGTTTGCGTATGCTGTGTAGACTATGAAAGGAAGCGCGTCGCTAGCATCACTAGCGTCGCTTACGCGCGTTGCTCGCGTCGACTATGTAAGGGCCCTTAGGCAATGACATACAGGCGTTGGCCTTTGGATCGTACGTCGACGCCGCCGCCATATTGGAGAGGCCAAGACTGGCTGTAAATAAATACGGGGGATCTGCGGTTTTCGAATAAAAATCAATATAACGTTTACATTTCTCAACCGATTTCAATGAGTCGTTTTCTATTCAAGTGTTTATGATTTAGATAGATCATACGTGTAGATCATAAAAACATAAAATATTTATATAAAATATATGTACATTTATTAAATATGAATATAAAAACGACTCATTGAAATCCGAGGAGAAATGGAAACGTTATAGTGCCTTTTATCTAGAACAACCGCAGCTCCCCCGACTTGTATTGGTTAAAGGCCAGTCTTTGCCTCTCCAATATGGTGGCGACGTTGACGTATCGCAGCGACGGGTCGAAGCAGTCTATGCGGAGTCTATGTGTATTTGTCTATGGGTGGAGGCACTTCTCTCTGTCGGAGACAAAGTACAACACTTTTTTAACTTAATAGTCTGACAGCCCAAAATCACTATAAGGTGAGTACAAACGTTAGAAAAATGAATAATGTTATTTAATGTGAAAGAACACATGTTCTCTCTGCTAATACTTCCTGGTCTAGAGTATGTTTGTTATCAACTGTCTGTATGTTGAGCTACATGGTTATTAACTGTCTGTATGTTTAGCTACATGGTTATTAACTGTCTGTATGTGGAGCTACATGGTTATTAACTGTCTGAATGTGGAGCTACATGGTTATTAACTGTCTGAATGTGGAGCTACATGGTTAGTAAGTTAACTGCCTGTATGTTGAGCTACATGGTTATTAACTGTCTGTATGTGGAGCTACACATGGTTATTAACTGTCTGTATGTTGAGCTACATGGTTATTAACTGTCTGTATGTTGAGCTACATGTATTAACTGTCTGTATGTTGAGCTACATGGTTATTAACTGTCTGTATGTTGAGCTACCTGGTTAACTGTCTGTATGTTGAGCTACATGGTTATTAACTGTCTGTATGTTGAGCTACATGGTTATTAACTGTCTGTATGTTGAGCTACCTGGTTAACTGTCTGTATGTTGAGCTACATGGTTATTAACTGTCTGTATGTTGAGCTACATGGTTATTAACCAGCTGTGTGATGTTTGATTTGATTCACTTTATTTGTCCCCAAGGGGTCGACGGGGTTGGTGACTTCAGGGACATGAACAATACATAACACTCCTGCAGGGCAGATTCATAGCTGCCCAACACTCAGAAGTGATACAGTGAAAGCACAGCAGTAGGAAGAGCCTATAGAATATGAGACAGCCGAACCACAAACCACTTCCTGAAACGCTCAGTGGAACATGGAGGCATAATCAGACCGCCACTAAAAGCACTGGTCAGATTCCTAAACATACTGTCCTGTTCTGGTAACGTCTTTTCCTTCTGGTTCTGACCTCAATAAGGGGAGATTCCCAACAGACCATGGAAAGATAATAATAATAATAATAATAATAATAATAATAATAATAATAATACAATAGACTTATATAGCGCTTTTCTAGGTACTCAAAGACGCTTTACAGACTGAACACAAAATAAAATCATTTAATAAGAACATAGATAGAATAGGATAAGACAAAGTAGGTATCGAAAATAATTAAAAATAGTTGGTTGTTACTTGACTGATGCTTTCAAGTCAGGGGGAATACATTACATTGTGTTTGTGTGTGTGTGTGTGTTTTCTCCACAGACAGCACCAGGAAAGGTCAAAGGTTACCAGTGCTCAGTCTGTAGAGCAGCATCAAACAGAGCTGATCAAGGTGTGTAAATGTCCAACAAACATTTGACTTTAGCTCTACATGAACATTAGAAAGCATCTCTTGTGGAGCTAATAGTCTCCAAGCTTCCCTCTTTAGTCCAGCGGGATGTTAATCTAGGACAGATGCTTCTGATGTCCTCAGATAGTTCAGAGTAACGTTCTCATTAATGTTTGTTCTGATCCAGTGGGCTGAGGAGAATGCACTTTCTAGACAAGGAGCTGAAGAAGCTCTGGAGGGATCTCTTTCTACTAGAGGTGCAAATGTGTACTCAAGTAAACAAGTACTCCAAGCAAATCATAAACGATTACAAAAATATTGTACTCAAAAATCGTTTTGTGGTCACCTTTCAGACATCGTACAAATACATTATACATGAAGTCTGTATGTATTTTCAAAGTTTTGGAGCAGAACATATCATGAAATAGTGAAAAGCTTTAGCATGGCGTGGTGTTAGTAAAAAGCTGGTCAAAAACCGCATGACCAGCTGAGCGCCGGTGATGGTGTTATGCACATGGACTGAATAAAATACAGATTCAGCTTGCTTCATATATGTCTAAATGAATATCAGAAGTCATTTATAAACAGCTACAAATTGAGTACTCGAGTGCTGGCTGAGATTTTGGCCGTGTATTCAATCATAATCTTTGCATATTTCTGGCATCTCTACTTCCTAAATTCCCACAATGCCCAGAGAGTCAGAGGGAGGAAGAGGAGGTGGTGAATGGTAAAAACGAGGAGCAGAGAAGGCGGACCATAGAGGGATTGGTAGACATCACAAAGCTCTGCCTGATGGAGATGAACCAGGAGGAACCGGCCGACACACTGTTGGGCGGTAAGAGACTTCTTTTGAAAACACAGAAGAGGCTTTTATTTTGGAAACAATGTAGATTCACTTAATATCAGCTACACATTAAAGGAAGGTATTGACATGTTTCCGCTCATGTCACCATCCACCAACTAATTTTTTCTGTTTTGTCATTTAGGATCTGCTGCTGTCGAGTGCGAACATAAAATCAAGGCTCATCTAAAGGAGAAGTTCAGGCATGTGTTTGATGGAATCCCTAAAGCTGGACAGCTAACAGGTCTGATTGACTTCGATACAGAGCTCTTCATCACAGAGAGAGGCAGTGGAGAGGTCATCAAGGAACATGAGGTCAGACTGATTGAAACAGCTTCCAGGAAACCGGCCAAGGAGGAAACACCAATCAGATGTGAAGACATCTTTAAACCCTTACCTGGACAAGATCAACCAAACAGAACAATAATGACAACTGGAGTGGCCGGCATTGGTAAAACCGTCTTAACACAAAAGTTCACTCTGGACTGGGCTGAAGGCAAAGCCAACCACGACATACACTTCACATTTCTCTTCACTTTCAGAGAGCTGAATTTACTGAAAGAGAAAGAGTTTAGCTTGGTGGAACTTCTTCATCACTTCTTTATTGAGACCAAAGAAACAGGAATCTGCAGATATGACCGGTTCCAAGTTGTCTTCATCTTGGATGGTCTGGATGAGTGTCGACTTCCTCTGGACTTCCAGAACAACCAGATCTGTTCTGATGTCGCAGAGTCCACCTCAGTGGACGTGTTGCTGACAAACCTCATTAGAGGCAACCTGATTCCCTCCGCTCACATCTGGATAACCACACGCCCTGCAGCAGCCAATCAGATCCCTGCTGAGTGTGTTGACATGGTAACAGAGGTGAGAGGGTTCACGGACCCACAGAAGGAGGAGTACTTCAGGAAGAGATTCACAGAGGAGGCGCTGGCAAGCACAATCATCACCCACGTCAAGACATCACGAAGCCTCCGCTTCATGTGTCACATCCCAGTCTTCTGTAGGATCACTGCTACAGTTCTGGAGGAGTTCTTCGAAACATCCCAGGGTGGAGAAAAGATTCCCAAGACCCTGACTCAAATGTATATCTACCTTCTGAGAGTTCAGTCCATACAGGGGAACCGGACGGTACACGGGAGCGCTAAAACAGATCCACACTGGAGTTCAGAGAGCAGGGAGATCATTGTTACTCTGGGAAAACTGGCTTTAAACCAGCTGGAGAAAGGCAACCTGATCTTCTACGAGGCAGACCTGGCAGAGTGTGGCATCGATATCAGAGCAGCCTCAATGTACTCAGGAGTGTTCACCCAGATCTTCAAAGAGGAGTGTGGGCTGTACCAGGACAAGGTGTTCTGCTTTGTCCATCTGAGCATCCAGGAGTTTCTGGCTGCCCTTTATGTCTTACTGTCCTTCATCGACACTGGTGTCAATGTGCTCTCAAAAAAACAACCATCTTCCAGTTGGTCTATTCTTTTGAGAAATAAGTCTGATCTCCTCTACCAGAGTGCTGTGGACAAGGCCGTACAGAGTGAGAACGGACACCTGGACTTGTTCCTCCGCTTCCTCCTGGGCCTCTCTCTGAAGACCAATCAGATTCTCCTACGACGCCTGCTGGGAAAGATAGCAAGTAGCTCACGAACCAATCAGAGAACAGTGTCTTACATCAAGAAGAAGATAAGTGGAGATATCTCTCCAGAGAGAAGCATCAATCTGTTCCAATGTCTGAATGAGCTGAACGACCGTTCTCTAGTGGACGAGATCCAACAGTACATGACATCAGGAAGTCTCTCCAGAAGATCTCTCTCCCCTGCTCAGTGGTCAGCTCTGGTCTTCATCTTACTGTCATCAGAAGAGGAGCTGGACGTGTTTGACCTGAAGAAATACTCAGCTTCAGAGAAGGGTCTTCTGAAGCTGCTGCCAGTGATCAAAGCCTCCAAAACATCTCTGTAGGTTCCCGAATAACATGTATTACTATGCACGCAACACAATATACATAATACTAGAATATATATATTATATAGAATATAATATATATAAAATGAATATGAATATACAAAACACCTCTGTAGGTGCACTCAGAACATATATCTCAGTACACGCAACACAATATACAGGAATAAGTAATATTAATATATAAAACATTCATAGAGTTTTCAAACACTAAAAAACGAGTAACTATTCAATATTCCACGTACATTTGACATCTAATACATGATTTACGTTTAAAGATCTAATTTATTAAAATTACTTAAGCTGCTGTAGGTAAGATTTGAGAGTTGTAAAGAGAGATAGCGAAAAGATCATAAAAGAGCATGATTTTGAAACCAAGCCACCAATGAAGTGTGAGCCGGGAGCGGTCTAGAATCAAATGTGCCTCATTCAGAGACAGGCGCCTCATTCAGAGGCAGGCGCCTCACTCAGCGGCAGGCACCTCATTCAGCGGCAGGCGCCTCATTCAGCGGCAGGAGCCTCATTCAGTGGCAGGCGCCTCATCCAGAGGCAGGCGCCTCATCCGGAGGCAGGCGCTTTATTCAGAGGCAGGCGCTTTATTCAGAGGCAGGCGCCTCATTCAGAGGCAGGCGCCATCCTACGAAATATTCTCACAGAGCATTTCACTCACTAATTGCTGTCCGCTGGCTAGGCCATTTGTTACAAATAACAACTCTTACATTTAACATACAGCAGCTTTAAACTTATAAAGCATTTGTAATACATTTTATAAAATTCCATCGAATGATTCCTGTTTTTTTTGTGTGAAGGCTGAATGGCTATTATCTGCGAGAGAGAGGCTGTGAAGCTCTGGCCTCAGTTCTCAGCTCCAACTCCTCTAGTCTGAGAGAGCTGGACCTGAGTACCAATTATCTTGAGGATTCAGGAGTGAAGCTGCTCTCTGCTGGACTGGAGAGTCCACACTGTACACTGGAAACTCTCAGGTCAGTTTTACTCAATATGCAAACAGTAACACACCACAAGGGTCCATATCAGAAGACAACACCTCTTAATTACTGCCCCCTGGTTTGAAAATGTCCTCCTAAATGGCGTCCAAATATAACTCAGTACCTGTGATGACCACATTCATGACAGTGGTATCATTGGAAATGCTACAGTTTGTTGTTTATGTGGATATTCTAGTACGTGCATATGCTTATGCTATAGACATATATAAGAAGCCCCCACGTCGTCCCCCGTTTACAGGGAGCTGGTCAAACTAAATATGTCCTCTTCAATGAGGTCTGTTATATTCTTAAAGTTAGTTAATGATGGGAAAGGTATATGTTGTATTACATTCTTATTCTGCTCATTATCATGAAGTCAGACAGTAAGGTGGACTTAGGAGTTGTTTATTAAAGATTAATAACAGCCTCTTCTTTAAACTGACTACTTGGGAAACGAATGATAAGTTTGGTTTCAAAGTTTAAAGAGTAAGTGAACCCCTGTTTTAGCTCGATTCTGAACACAGATTAAAAATAAAAACATTTTGGGCTGAGAGTTCTTGGAAGGAGGGGGGTGTGATCCCCTTGGTTACGAGCCACGCCCACTTTGTGATTCCTTTTTGGCGATACCTTTTTGTGATTCCTTTTTGTGATTCCATTTTGTGATTTCATTTTGTGATTCCGTTTTGGTGACATCGTTGTGTATGAGCATTATAATGAGGGAAGTTGTATATGAAATGCGCAACAGATCATGGTTTTATTCTATAAGTGTCCAAGAAGCATAACCCTCAGACTCTTCGACGTCACAAAAGTTACTCCACCTGCGTTTGGCGGAGAGTGGAACGTTCACAAACTGGTTGGCAGAATCTGGAACAACAAGATTTTACTAACAGTGACAAAATGGCGTAGACTACTATGTTGAAGATCATATGAGACATATTTCAATGTTTAAAACAAAACAAAAAACGAGTTTGGCTTCACTGCCCCCTCAACATTTATGTGACATCGAACTGTTAACATTAAAGATCTTATTTGACATCCATAATGTAAAAGTAGTCAAGGTTTTTAATTCTAATACATTCCAACACAATTATTAACATGTTCTGTTTATTTTGTGTGAAGGCTGAATGCCTGTCAGCTGTCAGAGAGATGCTGTGAAGCTCTGGCCTCAGTTCTCAGCTCCAACTCCTCTAGATTGAGGGAGCTGGACCTGAGTAACAATAAGCTGAAGGATTCAGGAGTGAAGCTGCTCTCTGCTGGACTGGAGAGTCCACACTGTACACTGGAAACTCTCAGGTCAGTTTTACTCAATGTGCAAACAGTAACACACCACCAAGGGTGCATATCAGAAGACATTCAACACCTCTTAACTACTGCCCCCTGGTTTGAAAATGTCCTCCTAAATGACGTCGGAATATATCAGCTTATAACTCAGTACCTGTGATGACCACATTTATGACAGTGGTATCATTGGAAATGCTACAGCTTACTGTTTATGTGGATATTCTACTATGTCCATATGCTTGCAACTTTATAAGGTGTACATTGTATTCTTAGCTTGTTAATGATTGTAAAAGGTGCATGTTGTATTAGACTCTTATTCTTCTCATTATCATGTAGTCAGACCTTAAGGAACGTTTAGAGTTGTTGAGTATAGTTTAATAACAGGCTCTTCTTAAAACTGGGTAATTTAGGGGAACTTTAATGATACGTTTTGTTTTATAATTGTACATCTTTATAACTATTAACATTTTAAGATCTTACTTTTTACATTGGCTAAACTTCTCTTTTATTCATTATGGAAAAGGTTTGGTAAAGCAACCCTAGAACCCTTTAATACATCTTATCAACTGCCTAGTGGGACCTCCACCATGAGGAGAACCCTAGAACCCTTTAATACATCTTATCAACTGACTAGTGGGACCTCCACCATGAGGAGAACCCTAGAACCCTTTAATACATCTTATCAACTGACTAGTGGGACCTCCACCATAAGGAGAACCCTAGAACCCTTTAATACATCTTATCAACTGACTAGTGGGACCTCCACCATGAGGAGAACCCTAGAACCCTTTAATACATCTTATCAACTGACTAGTGGGACCTCCACCATGAGGAGAACCCACCCTTTAATACATCTTATCAACTGACTAGTGGGACCTCCACCATGAGGAGAACCCTAGAACCCTTTAATACATCTTCTCAACCGACAAATGGGACCTCCATCATGTAAGTAAAGTTCTGCGGAGAACCCTAGATCATTGAATAAATGATATGATTATTATTACCACCAGTTATTTCAAAGTCCCCCCATACTACTGCTTTATTTGGCATCTTGACAACTGCTCAATCGCCGGACGCAAGGTGGTACCGAAGTATTACAGTAATTTTCCTACGTCAGAATACAACACTAAGAAAGGACAACTCGGTTATTTGAATATTTGGGGCAAGCCCTGCACAGTTATTAACATGTTCCTTTTTCTTTTATGTGAAGGCTGAATGTCTGTCATCTGTCAGACAGATTCTGTGAAGCTCTGGCCTCAGGTCTCAGCTCCAACTCCTCTAGTCTGAGAGAGCTGGACCTGAGTAATAATGAACTGCAGGATTCAGGAGTGAAGCTGCTCTCTGCTGGACTGGGGAGTCCACACTGTACACTGGAAACTCTCAGGTCAGTTTTACTCAACGTGCAAACAGTTACACCTCAAGGTTCAATATCAGAAGACATTTAGGTCCAAGCCGTCTGTATTTTGTCAGGAGCCTCAGATCTTTCAGCGTCTGCAGAAGCACGCTGCAGATGTTTCCTCACTCAGTGGTGACCAGAGTCATGTCCTACGCTGTAGCGAGCTGCAGATGTTTCATCACTCAGTGGTGACCAGAGTCATGTCCTACCCTGTAGCGAGTGGCAGATGTTTCATCACTCAGTGGTGACCAGAGTCATGTCCTAGGCTGTGGCGGGCTTTGGCAGCAGGGTAAAGCTGATGCCAATAGACTCAATAAACTCATCAGGATTCTGTCCTGGGAGTAGAGCTTGAATCTTTGGTGGAGGTTTAGGAGTGGAGGATGCTGAGGAAACTACTCTGTTAACATCTTCCTGTTTATTCTGTGTGAAGGCTGAATGGCTGTCATCTGTCAGAGAAATGCTGTGAAACTCTGGCCTCAGTTCTCAGCTCCAACTCCTCTAGTCTGAGAGAGCTGGACCTGAGTACCAATGATCTGCAGGATTCAGGAGTGAAGCTGCTCTCTGCTGGACTGGAGAGTCCACACTGTACACTGGAAACTCTCAGGTCAGTTTTACTCAATGTGCAAACAGTAAAACACCACAAGAATCCATATCAGAAGACATTCAACACCTCTTAACTACTGCCCCCTGGTTTGAAAATGTCCTCCTAAATAGCGTCGGAATATATCAGCTTATAACTCAGTACCTGTGATGACCACATTCATGACAGTGGTATCATTGGAAATGCTACACCTTATTGTTTATGTGGATATTCTAGTACGTCCATATGCTTGCAACTTTTCAAATATTAATATAATCAAACACAAAGTATAACTAGGACTGCAAGCAGTCACATAAGGTATTCACAACCCACGCATCGCCTATCCCAGCGGCCGCGTTTTGCAAGTGAATCACGTTAGTAGTCATTACTCCTAGACATAACTATGCCTCTGGCAGGGTAGGGTCTTTGTTATTCACCCACATGCGCACACACACCCTCGCACACACAAACGAAAGCACGCACACACGCACGCACACGCAGGCATACAGAGAGACAGGCCCATTCAGACATATGGAGAGATACACATTACTCTAATTGACACTGTGACGTCATGGATTGAGATATCAACACAAAACCTTTAACACATGTTGAGGGAGGTGTCCTCTATGTTCCTGGCAGGTTTCAAGTTCCTGCCCCCTTCTGACCCGGCCTTGAGATGGAAATGGTGCATTAGCGCTGAGCTTAGCATTTATTCAAATTGCCGCTGTGACCTCATTTTTTGAGCTATCGACACACAATTTTTACACATGTGTTCAGGAGGCTGGCCTCTATGTGACCCAATAGTATTAGTTTTGTTGTTTCCAGTCCCTGACTACTTCTCAAGTGTAACTGCTATTTATTGAATATTTCGTTTTCTTTATTTTCACATAAATCGGCCATTTTGAATTATTTCAAAATTCCAAATCTATTGTTGAGTAAGGCATGTGCAGAGATCATGTGGGCGAAATTTTGGGTCATTCGGACTTTTGGGTGATGTTAAGATAATTTTTAAATTTTTCATGACATTTTCACTGTACAGCAATATCTATCCTGATGGACATTATGGGTTCCAATTTGAAAGATGTTCAGCATGCAAAATGAGGCATGTACAGCAAGTTTCAGAATTTTTCATCCATCGGGGCGGCCTAGGCGACCGTTTAAACTAAGACTGGAAGTTATAGGGCCCCCTATGGGAATTTCGGCACCAAACTTTTTTGAGATCTAAGTTACCTTGATACCTAACTAAACCCAAAATTTGAAACCGTCAAACCCTTCCACCGCTGAGATATGGGCCGTCCAAATAAAAATAATATCTAAACCCTAAAAAAACAATAGGTATCCACAGATACTCTGTGAATACCTAATAATAACAGTGACACCCCCCCCCACACCGTCCCCTGGTATACGAGACGCTGGTAGTTAAGAGGTTAACAGATTTGAATCAATGA
>OMKX01106455.1:0-10000 GCA_900302425.1 Brosme brosme
AAGCAGTTGGCGGCGGCTGCCATTTTACATTTGGTTTTACATAAAGAAACAAAGAAACATCCAAACTTACGGGGGGGTGAAAAAATAATAAAAAAGAAACACAGTAGGCTGTGTTCTCCGATGCAGCACTCGCGTCGCCGCAAATAGGCCCCTGAGTCACTCCGTTTGCCCCCCCCCTCCTCCTCAGACCTCGACATAAGCCTTCTTTAGTGTCATTGAAATAACTTGTCATGGCAGCCTGCGCCCCGCGAGCAGAGCAATGAATTTCCATTATATCAAGGACCAGCCGGGCACCGCCACTGGACTCCAGCACCGTGAGCAATCTCCCTGACCGGCGCTGATGTGTATGTGAGCGTGTGTGTGCGTGTGTGTGCGTGCGTGCGTGCGCGTGTGGGGAGAAGCAGAGTCCCGTTAGGATTAGAAGGCGAAGGAGTCAAGGGAGCTCTTGTTACCAATACAGGCCTTTAACTGCCTTTCTCTCTGCTGTCCTGCTGCTGTAGTACCGGCGCACCACCAGTAGAGGTGCCAGCGCGACGCTCAATTACGTTAAAGAGATTTTAAGATGGACGAAGAAGAGAGATAAGCTGTTGTTCACGGATTTTGCTAATTGATGATCACACCTTTTACCAGGCTCGAGGATTTCATCATGTCACTTCACATCCTGCTGGGAGGAAATTGAGCGTCATTTCCAGGTATGAAAGAGACATAATTAAATCGTCAAAAGGCAATTCTAGGTGGCTGTCGCTGTCGGAGCTATTCAGTGTCATTTGGACAGCCTAAAAGAGCATTTATTTTCTTTTAAAATGGGCCTACACTTAATGTAAAAAAAAAAGAAGACAAATTTGAAAGTAATTGACATCAGTGTCATTTATGCCACGAGATTGATTTTATTTTCCTTTCGCTCGCTCTAAATTATGCAGGGTTATCCGAGTTATCTCTCCGGTGGAATCTCAGATGGACAGGTGTAAGTGTCCTTCACATGCCTTCTGGAAACAGCCAGAAAGCGTGAAGATAGATGTGGAAGGGTGAAGAAAAACATCTCCACAAAGAAAGTGCTTTGATAATAAAAGTAGATTGGAAAATACTGTTTGAGGTATGTGGAGCTATAGGCACTTTAGTGCCTAAAGTGGGCGGCAATCTCCATTTGCTAATATTCGCCCACTTAGAAGAGACTAAGGAAGGAAATTTAAGGACATTGACTCATTTTTACTTTGTGTGAAATGTCTCACATTTTGAGAGAGAGATTTGCTCTGAATGCCATTACTTGCCTTGTTCTGTTCTTAAACAGGAAGTCTCTAACTTTAGAAGCAGTGTTGGCATCAGCAAAGAAACCAACGAGAAAAAAACATACACGTAATTATAACAATTATACATAAATAAATCCACAATTTAAAAATGTATTAACCGCAATTTCAAATAAGTTATTTAACACAATTTACATTTACATTTACAGGGACGACGTGAACATTTAGGCTGTGAGCATCCCAAGCATCCCTTTTTCAAAACCTGGCAACGTGCAACGTGTAAGGTAATTTTCAATAGTTTAGCGCTAATTCTCACTTCTCCAGCACCGCGCCGCTAAGTGAGTGCTAATTAGCCCGGGTGCAGGAATTAATTATGTAGCGCGTCATCTTAATTAGCAATCCCAGATGCACACCGTGTCGGAACAGCGTTTGGTAAGTACAGTTGGACTAATTGACTTGCGTTTGACAAGATATGGGGGGGAAACCCGCCTATCGGAGGAGGAGAGAGTGTATTGTTTTGTCGCCCCTGAGTCAACAGGAACTTCATTAACCTCCTTTGACCCGTTGAGTCGTGTTCCCGGGCCAGTCCCGGTAATCAGCAGCATCAGGATGCGGGGTCTGGCCCCATTGAAACCTTTCTCCAATCTACATCCAAAAAATGGAGGAACTCCTTCTTGGGTTGATTTGCATTTCGTCCATATATTCACTAAGAATCAATAGAGGATGAGATGAGTAGTTGAGTAGTGCCTAAGATTTGCCTAAGCTGGTTCGAAAATAATGCATAATAAAGGCACCATGAAATTATTATTTGTTTTACCTCGTTAGCTCATCTCTACAGTGACATTATTTGCCTATTCATTATTGATATGATATTATTTTGGTATGTTTATTAGGGATTTTACCTCCAAATCTATGAGATGGAACTCCTTCTACAGCTCCATTTTTTGTGTGACTACAACTTGGAGTAGTCTTGAACGTTTCAACCATTGATGTCTGTTTCTGCGCCCCCTCATGTGATGTCACATGTCATGTGTCAATATGTTTCCATTGCTCCATATATAAGACCTGTAACGGGCTAACAAACTGCTAGTGTGTTTTGCGATTTTTGCTCAATCCGATAACATTGCCCTACTTATATCCCGTACTATTTACCAGTTTAACTTGGAAATACGTCGCTAGCTGCTAGCCAAAGCAACTAGCGAAGCAGCTGCTTCAGATTAGCAATTATGAATTTAGCCGCTGTAATCCGATGACCCCATTTTAACGAGAAAGGATTACGTTCCGATAAAACAAACAAACGGACAAACCGCAAACGTTTCAGCTAAGAACACACGGTCGGTCGGCTGGAAAAGCAGCGGAAGACTCGGCTCATCTGAAGTTACTGCTTGCGGCACCATCTGTTTAACCCAGATCACATCTGCTGCTTGGTTTTCCTCTGGTCCACGAAGGCCCACTCTCAGAGGAGGAACTAAACATCTGAAGGAGATTTCCCTCGCAATCAAATTTTCACGCTCATTTTATTTGTATTTATAAAAGTGTTTTTGATATATATCTATATAGATCAATATATATATATATATATATGTATGTATATATAAGAGCTAATTTCAAATATGTTAATATCAACTATTTGTACTTCTGCATTACTGTGGTTTGAAAAAATAAAAACTCAGGTTCTGTCTTACATAACCTGTCTCCTCATTTGTGTGTCAAGCCTCAAGCGCCCAATCCATACGTGACAAGATATAGTCACACAGAACGTGGATTCATAACACAAAACTGTCTCACAAGGTACATACATTTAGCCTGCGTGCCTTCCTGCCGTACCAACACGGTGTCAGACCCCTCTTTAACACTGTCCGTTTGAAAGTACCATCAGGAGGACCCAAGCGGGGTCCTTAAGTGTCCTCTACCCTTTATACCGTCTCCACAAACTCCTACTTTGATAGGCAACGTGGGGGGCTTCGTTCACGCAAAAACGAATAATCGGAATATCAGCAGGTGCATCTTCATATCCCAATTATGATGTCTGACGAGGAATATAGAATGTTGTGATGATTTCTGTAAAACCCGGACTCACACAGCCCGCAAAACGGAAACCCAATGGTGAAAAGATCCCGGCTAATAGCGTTTCTCCAGAGATGAGCCTTGCAGGCTCGTTGATCGACCACCTACACTCTGGAGTCTAAGATGAACCTTAGCATGCATGTTAAAAACAGAGAGAGGTCTGTCTTTGTGTCGGCGGTGCTGAGCTGAAGCAGCGAGGAACCTCTCCTTCTTTGCCTGTCAGGTGCGTGTGGGAGAGAGCCCACACATGCTGCCGCACACCACAGAATTAGACCAGAACCAATGTTTTATGAAAATAATCACGGTCACACAATAGGTTACCCTTTATATGTATTATTATAGGGCATGGCATTACAGTACAATTACAAGTTCTGTATTATTATATAAAATACTGATGTTTAAATACCTACATGCATTTCTGGCTACAGCCACTAGGGTGTTCAGTGAGGCCCCTGAGCCAACGCTAGCTGCGCCAATGTTAGCAGGCGCTAGAGATGACGCTAATGAAGACAATGAAGCATGCTAGCATCATGGCGGTACTGCCCGCTTTTCTGTGCAGAAGTATTCTTTAAATTCTACTCTTTTTGTACTTGGATACCTTATTGTAATTATTTTCAATTTGTTTGAAGATTATTCTCCAGCTGCGGCCATCAATTTAGTTGACATTTACAGGAAGCTACTTGAGAATGGATTTTTAAATCAGTGGAAAGGAGGGCTTAATCAGGGGATGCCCTCCATGAGAACTTGAGAAAATGGCGTTTGCAAACATACAGCAGGATTGTTTAGCAAATGCTCTTCAAGTTGCACTCAATGGCTCTTGAGGGACGCTGGGGAGCAGTGTGTCAATTAAAGCTATTTGTCATGTCAAATATGACAAATAGCTTTCTTGTTATTACCTTATTATTTATTAATAATACATTTCTTATTATTACGTCAATAACCATGGACATAACTATAGAGTGTCACGGAAGGATGGGCATGTGCACACGCAAGCCACTAATGACTTGTCGTGTGTGATCGCACAATATCTCCAGATGGCTAAATGCCTTTTTTCCCATTATGTTCGTGGCCTCGTGCTCTATAATTATGAATCGCAAAGCATAGGTAAAATGTGTAAATTCGTTAATGATTTGCTGCTTAACAGCTTTCAATTTTCTCAACCGTTTTATTTTTTATTTATCTATCAAAAGCGGTCCCTAAGTATTCTTTGCCTTGTTTTGATGGTAACGTACTAATGGTTCATTTTGATTGCTATTTTGTGACCGCCGGGAAGCCGTTTCGTTTACATAATGCGACCTTGGGATGGATTTTGGGGGGGTTTAGGGTTTCGGGTTGCCGTCAAAGGGCTGGAGCGAAAAGATTTTACCCTTTGAGATATTTTAATTAACGAATGCACAAATTCATGTGGACCTTGACAGTGATGGCAAAGATGATTTTCACATTTAAATCAAGTCAATTAAATTACAACATTTCAGAGCATGCCGTCTCTAATGGGCGTCTGTTAACGAGACAGCTAATCAAAGAGAGGAAAATAATAAAATTCACCAATGGTTGGGAGTTTATGCTTTGAAGTGGTCAAGAGATATTTTCTGAAGACTTATTGTTGAGGAATGTCAGTTATAACATTTTGCAGCAAAATTAGATGAATGGGTCAAACACCAAGAAGGACACAGTCTCTATCAGCGTTCCAGTTAGATTAAACAGAAAACAATAATAAAACTGTTCCCCAACCAAATTCCTATCCTTTCCCTGAACACCAGAGTGATACGTTTAGTCCGGTTTACGTCTTCATTCTGCAATTTTAAAGCGGAACTTTACTTCAGATATTAAAAATGTTATTTATTGTTGTGTGACAGTATAAATACTTTATCTCCACAAAATCCGAACACATTGGCATTTTATGTCCGAAAATAACTGTTTTGAGTTTGACAAAGTTTTTTTCGTTTTGTGGCATATTTAAACATCCAAGTGCACTTGGAGAATTTTGTGGGAAACTTGCTCAATGAAAAAACACAATTTTCCCTCAAAAGACACACCACAACCCAAACTCGCCATTCCGGAAAAAAAGTAATTCTAGAACATTCACAATATTCCAGCATTCAGTTGTCATCCAAAATTCTAATAACGTGAAATGTTATTGGACTAAATGTTTTAATGTTATGTTGTTTTTTTATGTAAATGTTGGTTATCCGTCGCCCGGTCGCCGTGACAACAGCACGAATCCCAGCGCTCTCTGATGTACGCGAAACCCTTTCCTACAGTCTACGCCTGGAACCTGCTGCTTCTAAAATTAGGAGACCGTTCCAACCGACGAGACACCTCAAGGCGACCAGAAACACCAAAGGAGAAAACGCAGGATTACAGAAGCGCCCCCACCTCCGACAATCTCCGCCGAACACGGAAAGACATTTTATGTCAGAGAGATTAAGTCCTCCTTCATCTCCACCGTAACACGTCTTTGAGGCATTGAGGTATTTTTCCACGCTTGTCCCACACGGCGTAGTAGCCAGTTTATTTTTCCCTTCTTTGAACCGATCGGTTAATTTGCGCGCCGTGTGTTAAAAAAAAACAAAAAAGGAAACGGAGGTAAATCAGGTTAACGATATCAGTCTCGGTTGATAGGCCATGCTAACTGAGGACATTTACCCACCAAAGCTGCACTCGTACAGGCTTTCTCTCTCTCTAATCCACCTCCCCAGCCTCCTCCTCGTCGGGGGATTGCTTAATGTGAGACATCAAAAGGCGGTGCCTCGCGAAGCGGGGATCAAAACCTCACGCTGACTTCAGACTGATTTCCGTTTGATTATGAATAAGATCATTCTTAAGACACGGCCGGGGTGAACATTCTCTTGTTATTTTAACGGTGCTCATTACTGTTGGACGCCAGTCTGGCCATTGGTGGTTGAAGAGGGAGGGGGTCTTTAGAGACTGACTCACAAGTCTCTAGTCTCTGTCGCGTCGGTGGCCCTTCATGTTGGGGTGGTGGCATTCAAAAGTCGCATGTAAAACTCTGTCGTGCTGTGACTACTTTCTTGTCCTGGGTTAAAAATATTTCAACAAAGTAGCTGGAAAATCTTATTTTCACCAATCTTATGGACTGAGTTCAAACTGGTCTTTCCGTGTTACAAGATTATTTGCTATAGCTGCAGTTTGTTTCACAGTGGAGGAGAATTGGGGGAGAGCATCGTTTGTGGTTATACATCATTTCCTTGTAAATGTAAGGGGTTGTAGAACGGCGGCGAGATCTCCAATGGCCTGGTATCGCGAGACTTGGTTGACAGAGAAGGCAACAGAAGAGTGATAATCAAAATATATAGTTTTGATATTGTTACGACGAACTTATTACGTGGTACGTAAACATAAAGAAAAAAACTAGATTAAATGGTGTACTTTTCAGCCAGAAAGAGAATGAAAAGAACAGATGGTGATCTGCCTTGAGAATGACACAAGACCCAGAGTCTCGCCCATGTGATGGAGGTCATGTGATGGAGGTCATGTGACCTCACAACGCCAGGGGGGCTCAAGTCTTCCCTGCCCCAGCTGTTAAGAAACCCTTAAAGTCCACAAACTAGATGGCAGATGGGCCAAATCCGATGGTCACACACACACAAACTCACACACAGACACACACACGCGCACACAAGAAGCTCACGGCTGCCCTTGCTACTCAACGCCAAGAAAATATAAATTTATGGCTTTGGGCAACTAATAAAATATATATAAAATGTGGGTGCGCTACAAAGCTATGCTTATATATGCTATGCTCAGCTGCTCAAGAATACTCAATGCTAAGCTATGCTAGGCTTATATACGCTAAAATATGCTATGTTAAACTATGCTAGGCTAAGCTATGCTAGGCTACAATGCTTTATTTGTCCTCCATGGGACTTTAAGGTGACATTTTAAGGTTGGTGAGAAAATGATTTATAGCCCAGGTTAGCCTTTGAGCGGCCAGATGAAGACATTGAAGTCTTTGTGTCTTAAGGGGCTATAAAGAGTAATCAGGTTACTGTTAAAGGGGCCAAATAGGTTGGTTTGACCCGGCTTGCCACTTGCAATGTACAATGTGTGGTTGTGGTGTTGAAGGCTACAACAAACCGTTCAGTTCGCAGTTCCACTATTATCGGATCCGGCAGTACTACTGACTAACTGTTGTTATAGCAGAACTCCTAACCTGGGTCCAGGGTTTCCATTAGCCGGCAAGTACAGGCCATTGGCCAACTAGAATTTGAATTGGCCTGTAAATATCGATCTTGACGGCTATCTTGGCCGTGATACATTTTTATTTTATTAATGAAATAAAGTAACACAACGTTGCAATTCTCTGTGCATTCTCTCTCTCCTCTGTGTTGATTTGAAACCTTTACGGACACTTTTTTGTTTACAGTTTACTATTGCAGGCCAAGTATGTGTTCAGCAATTACATGCTTACAGACCCCAGCCTCCAGATTGGTCGAAAACAAATGCGTAGCGAAAGAATGTGAAACGCCCTGTTCACCCGTATTTGCGATGGTCTGCCATCAGACTTTAGACATTAATCTAAAGTATTTAGATTAGACTACAGTTCCACAAAATCTGTCGCGATTGCTTGTAAATTGACAAGAAAGATAAAATCGTCCGATGTCATCTTGACATTGTGACAGTTTTCCTCAGGGCAAATCTGGCAAATCAAGAAGCTAGTTTAACAAAGGAAAGTGAAAAAAGACAAATTATTCCAACACAGCTTACTGAAAGATTCCCCCCCATTTAAAAGGTTGACATCTTGACATTGACATAAATGTCAATATACGATCATGCCCACCCAAACAACACATTTTAGGTCCAGAGGATTTGAGAACTACCATAACTAGCTCTGAAAAGGTTGAGAGATGAAGATGTTCTCCTGCTCTTCGTCTTCCCTATTCTGTAGGGGGTGATGGGGAGGGGGGGGACCATTACAGTGCCAGTTGGTGGCAAGCAATCTGTCACAGACTTAAGGTTCAGGCTTAAATATTTCAGCAGAAAATGTGCTGAAGTAGCTCAGTGTGAATTCTTCTACTTAGCAATTAAAGTGGCCTAAAAGTCACAGTGACAGCCGCGCTGCTATTGGCTGTCACGAGGGAAAAAGGTGCAGGGATCAGCTGTTAAAAGTTTGGGGTTTGTCTTTTTCCATTATGATGATATTCTCCGATTTATTTAATGGTCTATTTTTAAAGAGCCACAAAAAAGCATTGTTTTGTTTAAAGATAATTGGCTCCGACATGGAATCAATATGAAGGAAGCTATTGTAGTTTTACCCGGTCGTTCTTTGTGATCCAATGACGCACTCTCTCAACGGCCGCCACACAACTCACAACACAGCCGCCGAAAAAAACAACAATGTCGACTCCTGCGTTTTTGTGACGTAACAGGGAATAAAAAAAGGCTCTTCTCACCTGTGACGGATAATTCAGTGGTCCGCCGCACCACGAAACTCCCGAACTGCAGCTCGCACGTGTAATTCCCGATGTCGTCCTCCAGAACTTCCTGGATGGACAGCGTGTCTCTGCTGCGGAGCACCGTGGGCCTCCATTGCTTCGGCTTGCACTCCTGTCTCAGTTAGAAGGACGGCGTCAGAACCAGAGAGGGGATGTTTGAGAAGCAAATCCACTGTGAGGCAAGTCAAGTCAACTTAACTTTATTTACACAGCACATTTCACACACAAGGCAGACTCATGTGCTTCACATAAAAACGTGACATACAATAGAAGATAATTACCGGTAATAGTGTCTATAAGTGTTGATGGAATGTAGTATTTGTAATGGGGTTGGATAGTCTTGCGGTAAGGCTGTTTGACTCCCTGCCGAAAGATTGAAGGTTCGGACCCTAATGTGGGCAGTGGTACCCGTAGGCGTCTTTGAGCAAGATGCCTCGCCAGCCGTGTTTGTGTAATTTGTGCATGATTGAGAACGGAGGGTTTAACAGGAGATGCATCTTACTGGACTCACTTCTGATCAATAACAACCCACGCAGGAGACATGATCAGATTTTTAAACTGCTTGTGTTTGACAATAGCTTCAATTGATTGGCTAAGCCCGTCAAGGACTTTGAATAATCAATACTCTGGACACACACAAAACTGAAGTGATTTAAAATGGTTAGGAAATCCAAATAATCATCATTTAACTACGACGCACATTAGAATCAACTGCAAAGTATAATTGGACGAGTCAAGGTTACTTTGAGGGATGGGATGGAATACCGTTGGACGGAATCCCGCAGTAGACAACGTCCGCGGAATGCACTCTGACGGAGAACAACCAATCAGAGCGGTCAATACACTGTTCAAAAAGCCAACGGCGCAACCATTGTTTTGTTAACTCGGAATGTCCTCTGCTTAAAATTACATTTGTTAAATGTTGAATTTGTACCTGCCTACCTACATAACTGTTAAAAGTCAGAGCTGTCCTGTTTTTGAGAAATAATGCCGTTATAGACCAATCAGAATCAGGTATTTAACAATGCTGGGGTATAAATGTGAATAATAAATATGCACACTGCAAATTTCTTTAGAGGCCCAGCATTTCAACTGTGAGAGTTAAGAAGTGAAAGACGAGGCTCTCAGTTCATTCCTCGGTAATGAACTGTTCTGTTATGAACTCCACTGCAGTTCTGCACCTTTATTATTTAGAGTGTATTTTTAGGGCTGTAGCAGGAGCATATACCTTTC